>DWMZ01000505.1:0-22037 GCA_018249855.1 Eueides tales michaeli | reverse complement strand
TTTAAAGCCCTTATCTTTAATCCAGCAAATTGATTCTTTTATTTCAATAATTCGTATTCAGCGAACGGTAGATTTAATAAGGAAGGGTTAATAAAGTCTTTGCTTTAGGGGAGAGATACTGAGGAAAATGTTATTAAAAAGTTATACCTTCTTATATTTTATAGATACCGTATATATTGAAATAATCATAAAATTTTTATTAAAAAAAAAAACAGTTCTGATTTTTTCCACATAGAAGAATAAAATAGAGCCTAGGCAACGGCTCTTTAGTTAAGTGTGCCAACCAACAAAAATTGTTAATCTCATGTTTTAGTATATTTACAATAGTCAATTAATTTTGGTTGGTTTGATTAATGCTATTAGTGGTCTTAATTTCATTTCATTTAGAGTTATAATAGTGACAAAAAGTGGTGGAGCAGGAGATCAAAACTGTGGGTCCAATCTTCTCTCGAGAAAGTGTTTCATATTTTCATTTCCTCACTCTTGTAAGCAAAGCACGGCGTTGAGTTCCGCCACTCAACACGCAATGCATTAAGAATTCGGCCGAAATGGGGGAACGGCTGTGTGTTAATGGGTACAGAGTGTCTTGTCGTTAGGAACCCGTGTTCCTCTGTCTACCCTGTTAAATAATGAAATTAACAGATTAGGTTTTGTAATAATGATGAAAATTATGCCGAAGGAGTTAAGAGAAGTAATTACGTATTAGATTTTAAGAAGAATATAATATATTAGAATAAAATATTGCTAAGTTTAGTGTATATTTCATTGTTATACAATTATACCAACAGATTATTTGCGAACTTTTATTTTTTTAATTCATCGACTATTTTAAATAGATTGTAAGATTTTTTTGAATTATATTATTAAGAGTATATATATACGTATATAATTTATATGTATAATAATTTTATTGAAGTGAAAGTAACTATGTAAATCTGATTCTTTGTCTCATCAAAATGGAAAATGGGGCATTCCACGTCAAGCGGGCAGCTAAAAATGATTGATGTTTTGAACTTTAGTAATATTAAAATATGTTTTTGGTATATATGTCCTCAAGCTAGATATACAATATTTTTGAAATACTATGTATAGTTAATAAGTTGTAGAACATTGAAGTTTTAACTAACTATAGCGTATTTATTATTTCAAACGCAAAATTTAAGTTTTAAAAATTTATAATCGAATAAACTAACTAATTTAATATATACTTGACTTAATGAGCTTTCTAATAGCGTTTTTGAAATTTTTTTTTTTTTAAATTTATATATTTTTTCAAAAAAAAATGTTTTTTGTTTTTTAAATTGATTTTTTTCAAAGTTGGACCCGATTATTTTATTTATTTTTTTTACATATAGACCTTGGTATACAGATAATCTATACCAAGTTTCATAATGGGCCCGAAAGCAGTTTAGGAGCTAGAGCAGTGATAATGCCGGAAGGCGGCGACCGCGCTGGTGACGACCTAAAGTATCTTAAAATCGAGGAACTGATTATCTTATAAGTCTATTGAATCAGAATAAAACAAAATAGTCATATTATTTGTGTAGTTTATTTACAATTTTTTACAACCTTATAAACTTCACTAATACTGGTACGTTTTATCATAATACCTTCATCAGTGGGAATAAAAGCATGATATTTTTTTGTTCCAGGTATTGTCACTGCAGAAATAAATCTGCTTTTCAGAACACGTCTATTTTCTGCAATATCTTCTTTTCGAGCATAAAAGAAATTTGTTTGCGGCATTGATGTCTTAGCCCATTCGTATAACTGCTGGGGTGTCGTCAGATTATTTAAATAAAAAATTTGCCAGTGAGTATCAAATACGTTTTGCCGACCAGCGTTTGGTCGCCGCTTTCCGGCATTATAACTGCTCTAGCTTCTAAACTGCTTTCGGGCCCATTATGAAACTTGGTATAGATTATCTGTATACCAAGGTCTATTTGTAAAAAATAATTAAAAAAAAATAATCGGGTCCAACTTTGAAAAAAAAACAATTTAAAAAACAAAAAACATTTTTTTTATAAAAAATATATATTTTTTTAAATTTTCAAAAACGCTATTATAAAGCCCATTAAGTCAAGTATATATTAAATTAGTTAGTTTATTCGATTATAAATTTTTAAAACTTAATTTTTGCGTTTGAAATAATAAATACGCTATAGTTAGTTAAAACTTCAATGTCCTACAACTTATTAACTATACATAGTATTTCAAAAATATTGTATATCTAGCTTGAGAACATATATACCAAAAACATATTTTAATATTACTAAAGTCCAAAACATCAATCATTTTTAGCTGCCCGTGGAATGCCCCAAATGTCAAATTATTAAAAAAAAACAAGTGGACAAAAATTTTGCTTATAAGTGTTTTATAGTAAAATTTTATTTCTAAATTATTAGAACAAAAGAAGCTTAGTAACGCTTTAAAAATACTTTATAAGAAGTCAACTATAAAATATTTGTTATATTATGTATGTGAACATTAACTAAGCTGTTAAGTTATAATTGTGGTCGTAGATTGAATTCTCAAGTATACTTTTGTATTGCCACTAGTGATTTTTCCCAAAGGTTGGTTTGTTTATCACCTTTATCCTTAATTTCCAATTTCTATCCTATACTGTGTATCCCATGTAGAGATAAGTGGAAATTCTGCCGATCTTAAACCGATAAATTACCTATTAAACCCTACATATATCCTCGAGTTTAACAGGCTTAGAGGAAAACCTTCGTACATGTAAGGTAATCTCTGTTTTTTATAGTGTCCTTATTTAAGAAAATTATGGATCACTTTATTGTCCATATGTTTGTCTGAAGGCATCAAGCGGAAATTAATAAATTACGAAATTTGGCACAATGTGAGTGAGTTTATAAGTTACAAATGCAAATAAAAGAAAAACGAAAAATTATATATATTTTATAGAAATAAATTATTTCTAAAATATAATTGTAGTTCTTTTTTAAACAAAGTGAGTGCATACGAGTGCAAACTCCAGTTTATCAAATATTACCTTATTATATTATTATATAGTTTTAGTTTCCGTTGACTTACAATCTTGAAATCGGCACGGAACCGTACCGATTTCAAGCCTCGCACTTGTCTGATTTTTTATTTATTAAAATAGTTTTATGAACTTTACTTAGTCTAGACTATCTAGATAAAGATAAGGTTATATTACAAATTGATTAATCTAATTTCTAGCTTAACGCTGTATAGCAAAGTAGACCGTACCGTAGAGTATTATGACACTCTGTTTCTAACTTTTTGCTCAAATTCCGAGACTTATGTTATTTGGAAGACAAGAGTTCGAAGTTCGAAATGTTAAAAATAAAAAAACGATCTCACTCGTGTAACTTACATTTCATTCAACATTTTGAGCAAAATACATAAATATCTGCAAACATATCTTTCGTTTTATGTCTTTCTGAAAGTAAAAAAGATTCTTGTTCAATTAATGGACAAATAGCAAAAACAATAGCTATGATGAATAATATAAACAGCATATCATAAACTAAACTATACGACCATCTATCTATGATGTCTCCTTTAAAATACTGAAATAAAATAATTCATTAGTACGTAGTGTCTTAGCACTAAATTCCGTCTGCTTGCTCCGATGCGCTAAAAGAAGTGAAGCTTCTCCTTATGCTCTGAAACATTTTTCATTAGGACAATTTGATATTATATAATAAAATATAAGATATTAGCTATTATATAACAAAAAAAAAATAGTGACAACTTCTAAATAGTTCTGTGCCCTTCGTCCGCTGAAACGAAGATATTATATTTCTGCCTTGATGTTATTTTAGACTAGACCCAGTTTTTATTGCATTTTCCGCTTTTAACTATAACTGGTATTTTATCGTCAGCAGCACGACAGTTCGCTCCTCGTAGATAATGCGGTAACTTTCTACTAAATATTAATTTAAGTGAATCGTCTTCTTGATGAAATATTTAGCGAAAATGGTAATTCTAATGTTTTTTTATAACTAAGAATATCCACGTACATTTTTAATTGTCTGTAATAGATATACGCTGTATCTCGCACACACCACGTCAGGGAACTTAAACACATTCCCCACTGACATAATCCCTTCGTCACTTTTTGCTGAACTCAATTCTGCTCTTTATCTCGGTACCAGAGCAAGAGAATGAAAATATTAAATGTTATATACCTACCATTGAGTTGGATACAACTCTCTAGAGTCATTTGAAAAGTTGTATCGCCGTTTCTCAAATTTCTTAACTTTAACACAATTTTTATTATACCACGATTCTTAATGAGGAATGGAGTGTAACACAGAAATGTTGACACGTGAACACTAAGTAAGTTTAACCTATAAAGCCTTTCCTCAGAGGAATATATGATGGATACAGCATGATAATAGCGTAGCTAAAAAAGTGAAGTGAATATACAATATGATCAATCGTTAATTATATAAACTTATGTGCACGTATTGAAAGTTTATGTAAACAAAGGTTAGGCTTTCCAAACAATTGCGCCGCGCCGTTTGACGTCTGACCCTAACGTACTGTAAACAGCAAGACGATACTGGTCCCGCCTCTGACATGTTAACACTTTATCATTGTTGAATAAACCTGCCTATAGCAGATTAAAAAGCCTAAATAATAAATTCACACCACATGAAATACCTAGTCGGGTCGTAAGTTTTGTCACATTTTTATCGTGAAATAAATGAGACATGTTTGTTTTAGAATAACCATTTATATATCAAAAGAAACGTAATAAAACATGGATTCTTATTTTAATTACTGTTATTCAGAATGAGCCCCGCGATTTTGTACACAGGCCCACGCGGCCAGTCGCCTATAGCAGCACGCACGAGGTCCATGTCAATATCGGCAGCTGCTTTAATCAAGGATACCTTGGGTTGTATTTTAATTATTTATTAGAATATGTTTTAATAAGTCACGTGACAACTGAATACGGTTACACGGCTTTATATGTGTTAAATTTGATTCGTAAATATTTAAACTAATATGAAAATCTTTTGTAATTACTTAAGGAAATTATTAAGGGAGAACCTAGTGTCATGCGCTGTGTTGAAAAAAATTAAATGACTTGCAGGTTACTTAGGGAGTCTATAGAAGCACTAAGAGAGAATTTCCTAAAATTAATAAACTATAAGAATTTCCTAAGATCAAAAAAAATACATTTAATATTTAACGCAAACAAAGTTGCTGGCGGCCATTAGTCTCCTTATATAAGTAATTAGAATAACATACATGTCGCATACAATCCGTCTAATTGAACTGCTAATTTTGTACAAAGCGTTTAAACGATTCTCACAATAGCTGCTCCTAATTATATGTATTCTGAACGAACGCAGTAATGCTACATCCACTTTAATTGTAATATTACTCGTATATCTTGTAATGTAACCCACTCTTAGACTATACGATTATTTATTTTATACTAATATTTGTTACTGTATTATACCATTAGTTATTGCTTATCTATACATGATTTGTTAATTAAAGCGTTTTACATTATGACGATTTTTTTACATTCATCACAACTTGAAACTAAATATATCAATCTGAATTATTAAAATAATTTAGTCTTTAATAATAGACTCGGACTACGACTACTCGGTAGTTTCATTCATACACTGCTAGGTATAAATAAAGAGTGACTTGTTTCAATGTTTAGTACATATATTATTGATAACATTATTTATAAAAGATGGCCACATAAAACTTTTGGTTATCTAAATTTCTTCGAGGTTTCGAGCATTTCAAATGTTACATAGCAAAAAAAGATCTTATCTGAAATTTTGTCGATATTTTAAACAGTGGGCAGGTTTCTGCCTGTTCCTCTAAAATTATGCGGGAAGTGGAAAATATTAAGCTAGAAATATTCGTTGAATAATTTTAAATACGCTGTTTTTCTCTTGCCCGTGTACGCTGACCCTTTCTTTTTCAATGCTAATAAATCACGGACTGCGTCTGAAGGATAATTCTGTCTTAAAAATCTTATTTATTAATCCATTAAAGATGATTAAAGATCACCGAATTATAGTCCACATAATGGCACCGCAATTAAACAGTGAAATATGAACAGGAATTGTTTCAATTTACACAAAATCTTAAAGAATCTACACTCTACCTCGACTCTACGGGTAGTCTACCCGTGACCACGGTCAAGTAAAGTGTAAAGTGTTCGAAACGTCGGGTTTCCAAAAATGTTTAAAATTCAATATACGCCATTAATCCGTTTAAAATTGTTTCATTTCAAATTATTAAATGAGATACTTTCCCAAGTTCCCTTTTCCTGCCCCGCCCCGCGGGATACAACTTGAATGAATAAATCATTAAACAAATAAATTAATAATAATATAAAATAATAACATCTGTATAAACTTAAAAATGATGTCCAAAGTGAATCAAATAATTACTTCTGGAAAAGCTTGCTGTAATATAAATAACATAAAGAAAATTTGATTTTTTAAACATATCTTGCTTGTATCACGCATATAGAGAGTGTAAGATAAGCTCGCAAATTGGCGGCGACGAGGACTGAATGTGGAAAAACGAGATTTATGTTGGTCGCTTCCCTTAACTTTTACTTTTAATGAGCGAATGCTTTATATATTTTTTTCATTTTCGAGCTAAATCTACCTTGTATGGGCTTGTAAATGGTTAGGCATAATTTTCTACTTTTTTTAATCATTTAAATTCATACAAATACATTGCATATTGGCAGGCGGTACTTAATGTAAGTAATACTTATCAATCGCAGTAAACTTAACCAATAATATTAAACCTATGAAGTACTTTGAGCCAGTACTTGCATAAATAAAAAAATATAGGTCGTTATTATTTCCTGAAATGTTAAAGATTTTGATAATTTTAGATTCATTGTAGTTTTATAAATAATATTTAATCTACGATAGACTTTTTGTAAAGGATTTTTTAAATCGTGGCCGATTAGTTCCGACCGAATTGTAAGCGATATTATTGGGTTTTCGCAAGTTCACTATTATATGTAATACATAATTGTTCACAACTTGCTTTTCTAGAGACAAATTTTGTAGATTAGAGGATCTAGATAAAAAAGAGGGCGGCCAATTTTGCCACCTAGCATACATTGTCTATACTTAAATGACTGTAAAATGAAGAAATAAATATAATTGTAGATTTTCGTTTATACTTGTATGCTTCTTATTCATGCTACGCTTCGCCTAAACTTTGGAAGTTAAATGAAAAGTACATTTACAACTATTTACAACCAATAAAGTTAATTGAAATAAAACGGCGTGGAGAAAAGTTCTCACTAGACGCACAATTTATTAGTTCAAAGATTATAATATATAGCAGAAGTGTCAATTGTAATATTTTTTGAAGTATTATTAAATGTGCATAACTATGTAAGGTTATGTGATTTTTAAGAAACGTATTTTAAAGGTACATTTTAAGGTAAATTTATATCAAGGTATACTTATATTATATAAAGCCTTTGTTTGATGCATGTACTAATTGAAACACACAATTTTTTTTTGTGTTTTATGGGACTGGCTGGACTTCTTTCTGGCGGATCTCTAAGTATTTTTATTGTAAGCAAAGTTAAAACTTTAAAATATTGCCTAAAAAGTTAGTCTAGTCAAGAGTTTAAGAATAGTCTTTAGAAAAACCTAACTACTTACTTCTGAATGGCATTTGTACTTTTTATTTTTATTCTTTGTCAAAGGTAACAACAATTTTTGGGAACAAGAGAGAACTAATCATCATTACAATAAGCCTCAACACCTGAAACTAGGGCGTTCCTTTGTCTTCATTGCCTTCTACCTTCTTAGTTCACAAACATAATTTCCATTTGTATCTCAAGTATAGAAGAGTAATGGAACCAAATGGTTAGTGTTATGACACTCCCTGGCCCACCTCCCCACCTAATTTTTGAGACATTGCGCAACTTGTTTCCGCGCACTGTATTTGTATTATTAAATAGAACATTATTAGCATAACGCTGTAACACACACAGGGTTGGCAGCGGAACCTGGGAACCTATAGTTAAGGCACTCTGTTTGCATTTACACACATCCGTTCTCTACTTTCCGCCAGATTGAGGCATTGTATGTGTAATGTTTTCTATCCTCAGGAAATTATTTTCTTGAGGTGGGATAGAACTTACAACCTGTCCCGTTTACAATCGCATGCTTGTGCCACTTCGTCTTCTACTGCACGTAAGGCCTCTTCCTAGAATTTACTTATATATTGTCTAAGACGAAACTCACTATATAAAAATTAAATATATTTATTGTCTATATTAACTTTTCAACTGTAATGAGAATCCGCTCAACATCAAAATTACAAATATGTGCCTTATCATCAATATAATTTATAATAAATTTATTTGTATATTTTCATTTCCTCGCTTCCGTAATAAGTTAAAACGCGGCGTTAAGTTCCGAGTACCTTATCGCTAAGACCTCGGGTTCCTCTGCCTCCCCTGTTAATTAACTAAAACTTTGATTACTCTAAGGGTAACAAGGAAAATACTTCTGAACTTGGTGATTATGATTAAAATGATGCCGAAGGAGTTAACTAAATTATAAGAATATAATATATTAGAACATAATATTACTAAGTGTGTAAATAATTTTATTATCATGCTATTTTTTAAGTGAAACCGCGTATGTTAGTATAATTATTGTAGACTATGATCTGATCTATCTGCAATTATACCAACATACGCGATTTTAAGCTTTACGGATTTTTTGCGTAGCATTATTTTGGTATTTCATTGTGTTGCGAACTTTTTGCTCAAATTTCGAAACATATTTTAGTGGAAATCAGAAGTTCGAAGTATGAAATGGAGTCAAACCAACTCTGTGGTATATTTGTAGCGCTTGTGGCGCTTTTACAGTCAAAATATAAATTGAAAAAATATCTTTTAAAAATATATTATACACATATTAGAAACAAACTTTTATGTATAAAGAGTAATTACAAACAACCGCTTTAGCGTTGGGTGCCTTTAAGAAAATCCAGTGGATTAATTGTAAAAGTGCCGCCCTGCGACTGACCTCGTAATTCGATTTTCATATATCACTGGCTGTAGATAAAGTTAAAGAAATTTTAATCTTCTATATTTATAAATGTATTTAATTCTAGTCTTATTTAAAAATAATTGAAATCGTCATCATCTCTTTTAAAATAGAAACTAAGTCCGTAAGAGATTGCTTGAAGCAGTTAAAGTACCTTTGCATACATGTTATAAACATTTATTTTTATTATTATGTGTATTTCTTTCTTTTCTACGTAATATAGAAGTGTTACTCGTATACTTTACACTTAATTCAATCTTTTGAGTGATATATATATATATATATATATATATATATATATATATATATATATATATATATATATATATATATATATATATATATATATATATATATATATATATATATATTTGAAAACATATCTTTCATTTTATAACTTTTTGTAAAAATTCTTTCTTGTTCAATTAACAAGTTGTAAAAACAATAGCTAACAGGGATAACATGAACGACATATCAAAATGCTAAACTTTACTACCACCTACGATGTCTTCTCAATAATAGAGAAATATAATAGTTACTTATAAGAAATGTGTTAACACTATATTCCCTATGCTTTCCCCGCGATGCTTAAAGGGATGACGCCGCTCCTTATGATTTAGGTCGACTAATTACGTAATAAAATTAATTTGAAACTTGTCGTAGCGCAAAACACAAGCGTATGACTAAAATCGCGACAGACTGTTGGTTCGATCCCCATCGGTTCGAACTCGGGAACCTAGTGTTAAGACACTCCGTTCCACTTCCGTTCTCCACTTTCCGCCGAATTTGAGGCATTGGGTGTTGAGTGGCGGAACTCAATGCCGCGCTTTGTCTTATTACCAGAGCGAAGAAATGAAACATAAATTATTTTACATTGAAAATATTAAATATTTCATTTCCTCGACTGGGGATCGAACCCAAAACCTGCCGGTTACAGCCACACTCTTAAGAAGTATTAAATATTTAATTTCCCCATTCGAGGAAAATAAATATTTAATATTTATTCGCGTTGGCAACATGGCAAAGCGCGGCGTTGAGTCCACCACACCACTCATCGAAATCAAATACGGCTGAAGGCAGGGAATGGAAGTGTGTAAGTTCAGAGGTTACTAGTAAATCAAACAATTTTCAGCTCTTTATAACTTATAGCTCTGAGCAAATTTTGCACTTGTAGCTCTTACTTTTAAGAGTAGTTTTTTTTTTATTATGTGTAAAATATCTATGTGTAATAGCCTGAAACTGTAGGATCCAAAAGAATATAAAACAATACAATCATTAATCATAGCACACTGTTATCTTTGTACATAATGTATTACCAAGTGAATGTTATCGCAAATTGCATTCGACGCATAAACTACATGATAAAGATCGTTAACAGCATCCGCATTGTCTTGCATACAATATATTGCATGGTAATAATTTTCTGCTTAATTTTTATTTATTCGTGTATAATATTTTAATATTTGTCTCTAATATCAAAATATACAGAATTATAAGTCATAATTTACTAACGTTTAATATTTTTTTAATTCACTTATGATAAAGGAATACTTAAATATGTAATTTAGATTATGAAGAAAGAAAAATATATAAATTAATCACAAACATAAAAAAAAAATTACGCAGCAATGAGTTCTACCACTCAATACACGATAATTAGTAGAAAAGGAGTATTTTTGGCTTAGATTCTCTGTGCCTAATTGCTATAATCAGGATGATCATGAAAATATGCACATACATTGTGTATGATCATATTTATATTATTAACAGAGTTGGCAGCTTAAATCCAATAAAAGTTAAGATTACATAGTACGTGATGAAAGGTTCTTAATTTAGACAAGGAATACCATAAATATAAACAAACGATATATTTATTATAAATCTTTGAGTGTATAAATGAATATATTTGAAATCCAGTGGATTGGCAGTTTGCGGGATGACAAAAAATGAAAAAAACTTCATATGCGTCAGACAATAAAGTGGTAATACTTGTAATTAACAAAATACCCAAATAACTTTTTACTTTAGCTTTTTTATATTCTCTTACAATAAAAAGAAATACCTTAAATTTGAACTAAATGGCGTTTACCACACAATAGCAATGGCGTATCTAAAAAGGAATTAACGAAATCCATATATGATCACTTGTTGTTTGACTATCCATCTATCAATACCATTTATATCCAAATCACGTGGAGTTATCAACTAAAATTGATATGAAATATTTACCTTTATGTTTTAATATTTAGGTTTATTTAATATTGAAGTTTACCCTCAAGACACAGAAAAAATGAAGCTCCCGAGTCAACTCAATCAAAAGATAAAAGGACTTATGCATGGCTTTTACTTACTCTTTGCATGAAATTTAGTACTAGATTGCATTACTATTAAGCAGACTTATTTTCGGTCTGTCATGCTATTAATTTGATAGTTCTACACATATGATATGATATTGCAACTTGTCGCTGGCTGTACATGAAAGATATATGAGAAAATCTTTAAAATATTGAAATGGCTGAAACTTTAGTTTTCAATGTAAGATGATATTATTTTTAAGCGATAATGTTATTAGAATACGAATGCTATTCAGATCATCAATGGAATGGATTATTTTCATTTCCCTGGTATAGGAGCAGCAGTTAAGTTCCACTACTTAACACAAAATATCTTAAATTCAGGTGAAAAGAAGAGAACGAAGGGCCTTGGTATTTTTACCTACCTTGCCAATTGCGGTGTAAAACGTGAAGGAACAAAACACATTTAAACAAATTTTCTTGCGATATTCATGTTGTTGCAGTTTTTCAGATTTTAAAAAGATTAGAAAGAGAGATTCTAAATAAGGATTTTAGATGACTTGGAAGTTCATTGCTATTACTGTCGCTCGATATAATCTCACGTGCGTTTATAATTGTAATTGTAATAACAGGAGTTATTGAAATGGGCTTAATTTATTTAATAATTAAATTAATAATTTCAGAGATATATTTAGTTATTTACTGACCTTTAATTATATACCACTCAAGATCATTTAAAATAAACTAATAGTTAAACAACATAACAAGGAATTCTCATTGTAACGCTATAGATAAACATTTGACAATATTATAATTTCTAATCAGTTCTTTAGATATATTATGCAAAAGGATTTTCTGTTCATAATATATAAACACACAAAAAAACTTTTTGTAACAAATTCCAAGTAGTCCTGTGCCATTCACCCACTGAAGACATTGTATTTCTGTCTTGATCGTTAAAATATGACGTTACATTTTTGGGTCGCGGCTGTAAAACGTTTCTTTCGGCACTAACCAAAACAAAGTAAAATACTTTTCATAAGAATATAACCGTTATTTTCATAACTATAAGGTTATTTTTAAGATATTCAAATAAATATTTCAATTTTTTTTATGTTTTGTCATACAACAGCAATTCTCCATATCGTTTATTGCGCAGTTTTATTGCATTTTCCGCTTTTAGCTGTGACTAGTATTTTATCGTTAGCAGCACGACAGTTCGCTTCTCGTAGAAAATGCGTTAACTAATTACGTTTAAGTGAACCGTCTTTTAGATGAAATGTTCAGTGAGTTCAGTTAGCTGTTTTCGAGAATATGTAGTTTTCATGTTGAATTGATAACTACTGTCTTCCCAAGAATAAAAATGTGTATATCTGTATCTCACACGTAGAACGGCAGTGAACCTGAAAACGTTTTCCACTGTTTGGTGAACTCAATTCCGCGCTTCACCTCGTTACCCGAGTAAGAGAATGAAAGTATCAAATATTATGGCCCATTGAGTGTGAATCGTAAATCGTATTGCCTTTTCCCTTCTCTTCACAATTTTTCAAAAAAAAGGTAAAAATTTTATAGTAATTTGACATCAATAGTTAATTTTAGACTTACGTACACATATTAAAAGCTTTTGTAAACAAAGGTTAGGCTTTTCAAACCTTTACGTTGGGCCGTTTGACGTCTAACCCTAACGTACTGTAAACAGCAACACGATACTGGTCCCGCCTCTGACATGTTAGCACTTTATCACTGTTGAATAAACCTGCCCATGACAGACTGAAAAGTCTAAATAAGAAATTTACACCACATGAAATATTCTAATATGTTATTAGAATTTATTTTAAGTATTTATTAGAATATGTTTTTATTAATATTTTTGGTGATTTTCTTAACTAGTGTTTCAACATACGGTTTTTTTAAGTCAGGCACGTTCATCTTCTGTATGAAATTAAATGCTGCATTATGTATGAAATCAAAATCTAAAGAGAATTTTCCATGGACTTGCTATTTTGAAATTTGCACGAGGTAAGAACTTACAATACAAATAAAGAAAAAACGAAACAACAAAGTTTATAAGTATTTCATGGAAAAAATTATTACAAACTTATATTTGTTTACCTTCACGCTGTATCCCGCACATGGCAGGGTAGGCAGAGGGAACTTAGGAACCTACCGCTAAAGCACTTCGTTCCACTTCCGTGCCCCACTTTTCGCTGAATTTGAGGTATTGCGTGTTGAGTGGCTCAACTCAACGCCGCGTTTGCCTTTTAATCAAAGCGAAGAAATGAAAATATTAAATATTTAAATTGAAAATATTAAATATTTTGTTTCCTCGAGTGAGGATCGAACCCACGACCTGTCGGTTACAGTCACACAGTTATGATGCTGCGCCACGACAGGCATCTTATATTTGTTGTACAGCTGATTATAGACAAAACAAAAAGAGTGCATACGCCTGCGAACTGCCTGCCGTCTGAAGATGATAGGCAGTTTGAATTTCTCGTACCAATATTTGGTTTATAATCTAAAGATTGAAACTTTTATAAAAATAGCTTATATAAAAATAAATAATCTTTGTGGACGAGTCCGAGTTGCAGCTGACTTCACGTCTCTTCTCTTTAAATAAATAATATATTTTATTCTATACCTTTAACCTATTGCGCCACAAACACTGAAGCTACATTTTTTTGAACAAACACTTATTTAGTAAATAATATTTATGTTTTTAACGTTTTTATAGATCAAAATATAAAATGCTTAAAATAAATCACGTATGATATATTCTGAGGTCCACACATTTCGTCTGTTTGATAAATATATAAATAAAAACTATTACAACTTTAGTTTTTATTATATTTCATAAATATTATTACTACATATTTATTCCACGTACTTCTTTAATTATACCTGTATTTAAGTCTAACATGGAAGTGACAGAACGCTAGAACATGCCACGATATTGTAATAGGTTCATATTAATTTCAACAGCGTGAACTAAGTATTTAGTTTGACATTAAAACCGTTAAGTTCTTAATCGAAGTCTGGATCGTTATAAAGTTATTGTCACTCTCTTCGTTAATTATCTGCATGCCTTTGGGTTCCTACAATGATTAAACAGCATCTTAATGATAGCTTTACTACGCTAACATTAAGATTTACCAAAATGCTAATACAAACTTTACATAATAGATTTTTAATATTATTAAATTATTTAATAAATTTTTGAATTCATAGTTTATTTATATATTACAATATTTACCAATTAATCTTATCAATATTATAAATGCGAAAGTTTGTACGGATGTGTGTATGTATGTTTCACGCAAAAACTACTGAACGGATTTTCATGAAACTTTGCAATAATATAGCTTCGACATCAGAATAACATAATAAATAAAAATTGATAGGGATTTTTAACCGACATAAAAAAGGAGGTTCGTTTGTATGTTCCCCGATTATTCGAAGATGGGTGGACCGATTTTCAAAATTCTTTTTTTGTTCGAAAGGATATATTTCACAATTGGTCCCATGGTAAGGAGATCAGGATCTGATGATGGAATCCTGGAGAAATCGAGGGCAACCCTCAAATTAGAAAGGCACAGATGCGGTTTTTTAGTATAATAATGCAATCAGGAGATTTGTATCTGACTATCATCTCATTTTATTAACCGACTTCAAAAAAGGAGAAGGTTCGAGTAATCTGAGAAACATACGTATTAAGTATGTTTCTCAGATTACTCGAAGATGGGAACACCGATTTTAAAAAAAAACTTTTTTATCGTTGGAGTTACACAAAGATAATTATAGGTAGATTACTGTAGGATTATTTATCTTAAATCTTTTATGTGTAAGTCACTATGACCAAAATAGTAAACGCGGACGAAGTCGCGGGTAACAGCTAGTCTTTAATAAGTTGATTGGTCTGTGCATTATTTTATATAAATATGACCATAATATGGGTACAACCATGTGTTATATGCAACTAGTTTTGGGTTCGATCCCCACTTGAAGATGTAAAATATTTAAATGAAATATTTCATGTTTCAGTTTCTTCGCTCTATTAACAAGGAAAGTGGGGAACGGAACAGAGTGTATTAACACTAGGGTCAGGAGTTTCCTCTGCGTACCCTGTCATGTGCTGGATACAGCGTAAGGTATTGACGTTACGTGATTAATAAATACGACTATGAGTCCGTCGTGGTGCAGGGGTACAAGCGCGGGACATTATATGCGACAATTTGTGGATTCGATCCTTTCCCGAAGAAATAAAATATTTAATATTTTAAAATTCGTTTTTTCATATTTTCGATTCTTTGCTCTAGTAACAAGCCAACGCACAGCGTTAAGCCCCGCTACTCAACAATCACAGCCTTAAATTCGGCGAAAAGTGGTTAAAGGAACAGAGTGTCTTAGCGCTAGTTTCAGGGGTTTCCTCTGTCTACCGTGCCATGCGCTGGATACAGCGTGATACTTATATATGTTACACATAATTAGTAAGTATTTCGATATATAAAAGACTTGAAATTGCTTATGGCAGATTAAAAAAAACGACCTAATGTCTAGTCACTCTATTATATTAAAATGTTTTCCATCCGAGTGACAGACATTGTGTGTTGAGAGACGGAATACATCACCGTGCTTTGTTTTACCATCTGGTGGGAATCATACCTTAAACAATCATCTTTTCAGTCAGATATTCCTACGTAATAATTGTCAAATTTCATAAACGTAAATATTCAAAAACATAGAAAGTGTAATTGTTAGAATTGCTAAATCTGAAATAAACTAAAATATTTATTATCGCTTACTGCAAGGAGACAATAGCTTTTGATAAATAATTTTTCTTCTTTAGCGTTGAGTAATGAAAATCTATAAGTACTGTTCATCAACGAAAATTTACGCTGAAATTTAGCATGCAGCTTAATTAGGGAGTCTATGGCAATACCTACTATGAGAGCATTTCTCGCAATTCGTACGAAAGTCGATAATAACGAATTTTACTTTTAATATTTTACATAAACAAAGTTACACGCGGCCTCTAGTCTCCTTATATAACTCTAATTAAAATAACGTACATTTCGCATATAATACGTCAAATTGAACTACTCATTTCTGCAAAGCGTTTAAACGATTCTCACAATAGCTGCTCCTAATGATATGCATTCTGGACGAACGTAGTAATGCATCCACTCTGTTTGTAATATTACTCGCATGTCTTGTATTACAACCCACCCGCGACTTTGTCCGCTATTACTTATTTTCTATTCAAAACCTTTAATTTATACCTACGGCGCACTACTACAATTTTTTTTGTACTGTAAACGGCAATACGATACTGGTCCCGCCTTTGACATGTTAGCACTTTATCACTGTTGAATAAACCTGCCCATGACAGACTGAAAAGCCTAAATAATAAATTAACACCAGATGAAATATGTTATTCTATTATGCTATAAGAATTTTAATTATTTATTAGAATAAGTTTTATATAATAGTTTTCGTTATTTTCTTAATAAGTCATTATCGTCATCTAATTGTTAAAGATAAAAATGGTGTTTAATTATTTTGTTATAACTGTAAGCTTTTGCGTATCCAGATAAAAAATGGTAATAGGAAAGTTACTAGTAATCGGACTGGAAAATTGAAAAGGCGGTCGTTGTGGGTTCCTTTGCACTCAACTAAAATTTTTTTATTTTGACAAAATAAAAAGAAGCCATGAGCTCCGCCACTTAACAAACAGTATTTTGAATTAATCGTGTTTGTTGCAAAATTAAAACCTATAAGATACTTTTTATGGATCTGTTATTTTGAAATTAAAAATACGTGAGAACTTACACTACAAATAAAGGAAACTATTACAGAAAACTTTTAAAGTGTTACATGGAGGAAAATTATTATAAACTTTTTAAATGAATCGATTTAATAACGGATTTAAGCTTTTAACTAACAATCGCGAAAATTAAAGATATTATTATAAACATATTTGTTGTATAATTGATTACATGCAAAACTCACTACTGCCTGCAGATACCAGACAGCTTGGATTTCTCGTACCAATTTTTAATTTGTAATCTAAAGATCGATACTCTTATAAAAATAGCTTATATAAAACTTGATATTTTTGGTGTTCTAAACTCTTCTGTTTAAATAAAAAATATATTTTATTCTATAACTTTAGCTCTGTACACCTATTGCGTCACAAACACTGAAGCTGAAATTTTGTAACAAATGCTTATCTACTAAAAAATATTTACCTTTTTAATGTTTTTATAGAACAAAACATAAAATGCTTAAAATAAGTCACGCATGATATATTCTGAGCTCCGCACGTGTCGTTTGTTAGATAAAAACATGAATAAAATCTTTTACTACTTTTATTCTTTACTGTATAGTTACTAACTTTTTACCTGTACTTTTGTCCTTCTGAACCAATGGAAATTATTTTGAGTTATGTAAGACATATTCGAAGCAAGAGAGGTAACTCTGATCCGGTACATCGGGTTACATCGAAACGATTAAAGTCATCTATAGCCTACAAGCCTACGTCGATAAAAAGACTATTCAACACAAAATTAATTTTCAACTGTGTAGTACTTTATATTACCAGTACTTCGATAAAGAATTAAATTGAACTCTGGTTTTATTTACTTTGACACTATATCCTTAAAAACAGGTTAGGCTAAGGGAACCTGGGGCCCTAGCGTGAAGACACTCCGCTTCTGGAGGAATTGTGTATTTAGCGGCGTAACTTAACGCTGGGCTTTGCCTCGTTACTAGAATACATGAAGAAATAGATATATTTTATTTTCCCTAGTGAGAATTAAACCCACAACTTATGCCCATAAACTCTTCGATTATTGAAATTAGTATAGATGGCTATCTAGAAGTGGTATAAAAATTGATGTATGATAAATGTAACATATAAAAATCTTATAATTGACCTACGTAACTTTATATATACGCTGAAGATTTATACAAATGAATATACATGTTAAACTTCTAATATATTATCGACTCAATAAGATTAAGTCAAGTTTCAATATCTAATAACTAATATTTTTAAACAAAAAGGTTGGAACTTATTGTCGCTTAATAACATTAATTTTACAGATCATTAATTAAAAAAAAACTTAAATTATCCTTGTATTTAGTAATCAGTGAACTAATTTTATACAAGCTTTTTAAAAAAAATAGCTTTTAGAAGAGACATGTAATTTTCAATAAATTACATTTAAGATAAGATTAAGATGAGATTTTATTTACAATGCTTGCATTACATACAATATACCTATATATTAAATATACTCATATAATATATATTATAGATATATATTATATGTAATGTGAGGCCTGTCATGGCGCAAGGGCACAAGGGGTCGACTTTACAATCACTCTGTAAACGCTACAGTTCGACAGGGTTCACAACAGGGTCCAACCTACACTCAGGGAAATAAAATACTTAATTTTTATAATATTAAATGTTTTCATTTCTTCACTGTGGTAACAAGGCAAAGTGCAGCATTGAGTTTATTCAATATACAATTTCTTAAATTCGGCGGAGAGTAGAAAACGAATGTGCCTTAATGGAAACGAGGTGTCTTTCCCCCGTTCACTCTGCCCATCCTACCACGTGTAGTATCCACTGTAAAACTGCAAAAAAAGAATTGACAATTTAAATATCAGTGGCATTATTTAAGTTATTCTAAATAACTTTTCAATAATGATGTAAAATATTATATGAATTTTCCCACGTTATGCTTTAAATACGATGCGCAATTCAATTATGTTTCATTAGTATTCATTTGCATTTAATTTTTTCAAATATTTTAAATTTATGCGATTACCACTATTAGATTAAAAAATAATGACTTTAACAATTATTATTTAAGCTCCAAAAAAAAATCGAGAAATAATATTATTGGAATGAAATTTCTATGAACCTGAAAATATAGTATTTGTGCTTTGCCTCGTTAATAGAGCGAGGAAATAAAAATAGCGTAATAGTATTCGCGTAGGAATCGAACCCTCAAATTCGTACGTACGCTTATGCTTGCAATATTGGTTTAAATTAAAATTTTATTTAAGCTATAAATTACACAAGTATTTCTTTATAATTCTTTAAGCCGATGATATTAAGGTTTCTTATAACTGACAGAACAGTGTTCATCGCTACAAGTAAAGATATGATGGGACAAAACGTTGTGAACAAAAGACTCGTGCGTTCTCCATTCAGTTTAGAATGATACGAGAAAAGCTCGGCGTTTATAAGCTGTTCAGTAACTTTAATCATTAAATTCAACAGTATTACAAATAAGAATGATGTAAAACTTAATTTATTAAATTATTAACGAAGATACGATAAGATACTAGAACAAGTGAATGTATATGTGAGAAGTGTGTTTAGTCGAGTCGGAAGATACGAAATCGATGTGGAATGGCGTATTGCTGCCGGTAACAGAGGTAATGGTGCCTTAGCTACATTGTTCAGACGAAAAAAGATCAGCGTAGCTGCGCTTTCGCTGCCGTACACAATGCAGTATTAGTACCAACGCTTTTATACGGCAGCTAAACGTGGGTACTACAGAAGAAGGATGTAAGAAATATGAATACTGTGGAGATGCGATCTCTTCGTAGGATATGCTTAGCTGAACTTCAAAAACACAGTACCTACGGTACTGGAGGAGTCACATAAAAAGCACGAGGACCTCCCGGAGGGCATGTATAAAAGCATGTATGATGTTATTAATATCTTGTGCCTTATGTTTGACGCTCCTACGTTAAATTCTAACTCTGTAACTCTGTACTTCTAAAATCTTTACTATCACAGTCTTGTGGTCAACTTGCGGGGCTACGTCAATACTGTAGTATAATGTAACATTGTTATCAGCGGAAGATAAAATAAAATAATAAATGTAATCACATCAACTACCTCAGAATTGTAGCCGTATAGAAATCTTGCACATTAATGTTCTTGAGCCACTAATACTAAACCATACAAACAGACGACGCCTGTACTTGTTACTGTATTAAACATCTACGTGTAAGGAAAATGTTCGTCTAAAATGGAAGCCCCTACAAAGCGGGACTCTTTGTTTGCGAGGGAGAGTGCTCGTGTCGTTGCCTGAACGGACCAGTGACAAACAGATGGACACACGGTTCAAAAGAATATGAAATATTATTATGTATTTTATTTACATTGTATTATCACATAGATTGTATTTTTTATTGTTTAACAATTAGAAATCCTTATCGAAATTACGACACAAAATATTTTTAAATTGATATTTCGTATATGAAGGTACATACGAGTACTATACATGCACTGCATATGTATAATATTAAAACACGAGTGCAATTCAATTTACAAATAAATAATTTTGTAAACCAAGCAGTTGAAGTTGCGGGTAGGTCGATAGTACTTGCTATATTTAAGTACATATTTGTTTTGTCAGTAGTATTGTTTTGTATAAACTGATATTTTAGTTTGTTTTAAGAGTTTCAGTAAATTATTAATTATATGTATAATGACTTAAGGTAGGTAATATGAAAATAATTCAGGAACTTTGATTTTATTATAAGAATACTGAAACCTGCGGATTTAGCCATTAAACATTCGTATTCGGATCCGTATTCATGGATATACATACTTTGTTAATGATATGACATCGCTAGTCAATAAATGTCATGAATCACAATTTAGTTATTCGAAAGACAAAACACATTAAAAATATTTTTTTCTGACATTTTTTTTATTTTTTTATTTCTATTTAATTATTTTATTTTTAATCTTTCCTATTTAGCCGGAGAGGCACTAGGCAACTGTGATTCCAGCATATGTATTTAGATAATTTCTAAATATTATTCTTCCACAAGACATGGTATGCTTGTTGTACATACAGAATATCTGTAAGTGTCGAGGAATCAACACTTTCTATAATAGGTAGTGGACGTCAGCTCAAAATTGAGTGCATTTCGTTAATACGCCTATCATATAATCCTTTGTTTTAAGAAGCTGAAGAAGTTTTAGAGCTACTTAAATATTACAAAAATATTTAATACTTATAATACCATATAATATAAAAAAATGTTTTGCCGCCTCAGTCTACGGGTGACTATGGATTACTGCAACGTGTTCGAGACGTAAAATGTCTTAAAACACAAAATATACGGCACTAATGCGATAAAATGTATTTGAGTTAAAATGTGTAATAATTTTGAAAATCAAATTTCTCAATAATCGTACTGGAAGCATAACTTATATATAATATTTTTAGTGCAATTGCCATTTGATCTATTTATAAACTTAAAGCTCAAGGTTCTCTGCAAGATATTTTTAAGAATACAGGTATTCTTACGGTTGCTTCTCAATACATATTCTATAATATTTTGTTTGTCCGGCAACATATTCATTGCTTTAAGAAAAACGGTGACAGACACGCGATTGGGACGAGAAACAAGGACAAACTTGTGACGCCTAGTTATCGCCTCCGAAAAGTAAATAAATCATTTATGGGTCTGAGTATACGTATCTATAATAGTATACCGCAGTGAATTTTGAATTTGCCACTGGAAAAGTTTAAAGTAAATGTTAAAGCAATGTTAGTTAAGAAAGCGTACTACACTGTCCAAGAATGTTTGAATGATAAAAATGCATTTCATCAAGGTAATTTGAATTTCA
>DWMZ01000504.1:0-22052 GCA_018249855.1 Eueides tales michaeli | reverse complement strand
AATTATAAACATTAAAAATTTATTTTCGCTCATTTATTTGGGACCGAACTTTATTGTAATTTTCATTATCAGTTTTGGAAAGTGATAGTTTGTTTTTCTATGGTTTCAATTAATATGTAAATTTTCGAGTAATTAAAGTATTCGTTGAAACCGTCGTGGAACATTGTCTGATTATAAATGAATTTATTTAATTTATATTATCTTCCCGGTCTTGTGAAGTGCGGCGTTGATTTCCATCACTCAGCACGCAATGGCATGAAAATCCGAAAAGTGGAGATTAGGAAATCTTAACCTAGATCTAATTGATAAATAGATTTTGCTGCTGTTTCACGCCTTTTCCCGCATAGAGGAAAAAACGAGGTGAGGGTGCTGGCCAGTAACAGCCCAGGAGCACACTCCTGGGCTTTTACTGGCCGGCGCCGTGGGCGGCGATGATCAGTTACCATCATGTGACCCGTACGCTCGTTTGCCGTGTCTTTTTCATAAAAAAAAGAAGATCGTGAATGTAATTGTGATTGCTGAAGGTTTAATTCCCTCTCGCGGAATGTCCCCTAAATCGCTTTACCACCGCCACGTGCGTTCTCTCAAAGTTCGTCTCAAATATTTAATATCTTCTTCCTCATAAAAAGGGAAAGCACAACATTGATTTGAGAACTCAACACGTAATACCTAGAATTCTGCGGAAAATGGGCACTGAACGGATCATCTTAACACTAGGCTACTTCCCGTTGCCAACCCTGTCTTGTACAGGATTGCATGAAGCTGATTTTTATTTTGCACAAAAAATATTTTTTTTCATTAGATTTTGTTTTGTATTCCACGTGACGTTAGTGAAATAAAGATCTTGAACTGGCGAGCATTAATGCCATAAAATAAGAAACAGTACTTCATCATACGCCTACAATATTTAGGCAAAATGACAAAGATACTAAAGTGAAAATCTTCTATACAATCTTAGAAGTGGTCATAAATAACTTTAACAGAGCCAAAGTGCGTGAAACTTCTAAGAGCAATGTCCAAAGTTCAAGATAAATTCATTAATTTGCGTCCTCTTTGCTTTAAGGGACTACTTGTTGCATGACCAAGCTAAGAAATAATTTTAATTTTACCAGTTTAGTTAGCCAACAAACGTCGACCTACGATGTACAGACCACACATACCTTTTGGTTCCCGTTTTTATGTTGAATTCGTTATACGTTGCGTGTATAGTAGCGAAGTTAAACGCCGCGCTTTGCCTCGTTACAAGAGTAAGAAAAATTTTATTGTTATTATTGTAACAAAACAATGTTACGTCAACTTTTCATTTTTTAATAATATTTAATGAATAATGTTAATTAAAATAATAATACTAATTTATTTTATTTAATAATATTTAGCTTATTTTGCTTTTAACTAAAATGTACCAAAGTAATTTTCAAATATCTAAAAATAGAAAAGCCTAGTCAAAAAATATTAAAGCAATATCAAAGCTATATAGAAAACTGTAGATTGACTGTTGTGACACAACGTACATATGTGGACGCGATCCACAGACATGGTATTAAAATTAATTATATACTTGTTCCACCCAATGTCTTGAATATTTTGAGGAAATTGGGGAAAAAATAACCAAGTTATATAAGAATACTTATTCAGCTTCACGCTGTATCTTGCACATGGCAGAGTAGACAAATGGAACTTGGGAACCTAGTGTTAAGTACCCTCATATAAAGAAAATATTCAAGGTTTGTAACTGTGACGCCTAAAATGACATGCTTGTGTACCTGCACCATGACAGCTTCACGCTGTATCCCGCACAAGGCAGGGTAGGCAGAGGGAACCCGGGAACCTAGTGTCAAGACACTCCGTTCCACTTCTGTTCGCCACTTTCCGCCGATTTTTGAGGCATTGCGTGATGAGTGGCGGAGTCAACGCCGCGCTTTACCTTAATACCAGAGCGAAGAAATGAAAACATTAAATATTTAAATTGATAATATTAAATTATTCACCTCGACTGGGGATCGAACCCAGAACCTGTCGGTTACAGGCAACGCTTGTACCGCTGCGCCACGACAGGCCTTAAGATAATAAAATGAAATTAAGCAATATTCTTATAATATTTCCTTCGTATATTAAATAGTACGCACAAACATAC
The DNA here is from genome assembly GCA_018249855.1 of Eueides tales michaeli. Taxonomy (NCBI): domain Eukaryota; kingdom Metazoa; phylum Arthropoda; class Insecta; order Lepidoptera; family Nymphalidae; genus Eueides; species Eueides tales. The sequence goes on along the minus strand of DWMZ01000504.1, from coordinate 19,918 downwards.
AATATTAAATTAAGGACTTAACTTTCCTTTACAACGAGACCGTCCGCCAATTTATGATGTAAACATAACCCCTTTGTGTTTTTAACTAACTTCGATGTATTGTATTTTTGTTCATATATTGTATTTGTAAATCTGAAATCGTGAGGCCTTCATTACTCAGTGGTACAAGCAACTGCTCGTAAATGCGACGGTTTTGGGTTCAATTCTTATTTAGAAGATTGAATTATTCTGGTTTCCTCGCTCTTGTAAACAAGTTAACATGCAATATTTTCAAAAGTTAGAGAAGCAGGGGAAAGGAATATTTTAATGTTAAGGGTGGATTCACACTATAGAGCCAATCTTAACATGTTGTATATATTTCTGTATAACAAATAATGATTGCTTCCATACCATCGTTTCGGTCGAATTTTAGTAGAATGTCAAACTCTAGTGTTAAGACACCTCGTTCCATGAATTTGAGACATGGCAGCACTCGACGCCGCGTTTTGCCTTGTTACCAGAGGAAAGAAATGAAAATGTTTTTTTTTTTATTTAAAATATTTCGATTTCCTCGAGTAAAAATCAAACGCACAGCCTGACGCTTTTACAGACGCATACTTGTGCCCTTACGTCAGATTTATTCTCTGTTGAACATTATGTACAAGCTATCGGATTTAGGAAAGATTAATTAGACGTCAATTGAACAAGATACCAGACGTCCATCTTATATTGAATGATGAATGCTACTTCTCCACTATTAAGATACCCACTTCTGATTAGTTCTATAGGCGCAGTAGAAGAGGTCTGACAAAAGCTTTTAAGATGGATATAGCAGTGTCTTACAATATTTTGTAATTCTCTAAGACTTATTGATTGTTAAATATTTAAATTTAATATGTTTTAGTTCAATGCTATTTTTTATGCAAAAAGTTACGATTTTGGTTTCCGTACCGTCAAGGGTAAAACAGGATCCTATTATTAAGACTGAATTGTCTGTATGTCTGTACGGCTTTCAGGCTCTAGGTTGTATCTCATGAGCCCTGATAGTTATATAATTAAAATTTTCACAAATAAAGTATTTCTGTAGGAACTATAACAACACGAAAATACAAATACATGAAATAATATAAATATTTGAGAGAACTTCAACACAATACATGATTTTATATCGTTATTGATAAAGGTAAGGAATCCTTCAGCCGCGAGCCTGTCTAGCACTTGGCCGATTCTTCAATAGGAAAAAATACTGACTGTAGGAATTTCAATAAATCTCTTACAGCTTCACTACACTCCGTAGCCTAGTTACGTGTCAAATTTCAACATTCTGCTTTATAATTTTATGTGACATATGTGCATTGTCTATCGATCACAAAGTTTTTTGTGCCGTGTGATTCCGGCTTAGGATAGGATCACCCTGGTACTGGTGGTGTCGTAAGAGACGACTAAAGTACGTGTTGGAGAGTCACGTTGTCAGCAATGGTAACACGCATGGGCAGACTCGACCGGGTTGTTACCACCCCCGACATTTAAAACCGGTGTTAAGTAGTGGCCTTGGTCACTGCGTTTCGCATTGGATAATGCCGGGCCCCGGTGCCCATCTATACTTCTCTTGCCGGTATATATCATATTATATACCGGCAACGCTCCTGTAGCTCCTCTGATAATACACGGGGCTGTGGGCGATAGCGACGGTGATCACTTAATATCAAGTGACCCGTACGCTCGTTTGAAGTGTCCTTTAAAAAAAAAGTTTATATTATAATCTTGTGTGTCTTACGAGAGACCATTTTTGCTCATCACCATCATTGCGTGGAATCTTTTTGTTTTGAGCCTGTAAAATCGGGACCAACCAACATAAAAAAATATCTGTAGATAGTCACACACCTATATATGAATATGTCTATGTCTGAGTTTGATTGAAATTGACATATTCACTAATATTAACCTTAATTATTAAATGGAGAACGGAACGGACTGTCACAACACTAGGTTCCCAAGTTCCTTTTGCCTACCCTGATATACGGTGGACACTACGTAGAGCTGCTAAAAAAAACTATTTTTTAGCTTTTAAGTAGTTCTATACAATGTATTTCTATATGTAACTATATTTTAAAACGTAGAAATAACTTGAAATGTTATAACTTATAGTAGATATTGGATATTCAAATACATAATACTTATTTTGCACCTGCAACGTAGCTGGCCTTTTATATACTTTCAATAAAAAGTACTTGGTCTTAATATTGAACTCTATATACTTGTTAGATATAAGTTAACTTTGCGATTGATTTAAAATAATATACTTTCAAGCTATGTTTCGTGTATATGGATCGATGAAGAACAGCAACCGAGTGCTAAGACATTCTGTCTAGCAATTTTCAAGACATTGCATGTTTAGTGGCGATCAACGCCGCGATTAGTCTTTCAATTAAAACCAAGTAGTGAAATTGTCCCGAGTAGGCATCGAATATATAATCATGGCTTTTACAGTTACAGTTGTCACTGCACCACAACCGCTTGTGTTAATGCTTATAATTTTTGGATAAAATATTAAATTTGCCGACCTATAGGGTGAACGTGTCTGTACACACGAATCTTGAAAGCGCACGGGGACCAGTACACGAGGAAGATCATTCCACAGCCTACACGTTTGTGGGAAGAATGATCTTGATGCACGCCCGTTGGATGCAAAATGTATCTAGGTGGTGCGGATGGTATTTACTCCTGAGGCGGGAGTCAAGTCACCAGGTTGGTGACACTAGGTTTAATAACTCACGGGAACACTCCCAATAGTAGAAGGGACCCCCGAACCGTTAATCCGACCCGATTATAATAAATAGATTATATTTTTATCTTAATACCTGACGTGGGACTGAGGCACAAGCGGGTCGACTGTAAACCTTTTAGCCTAATTTGGCATTAAGTGTTGAGTACATACTGCGATACTTAACGCCGCGCTTTGCCATGTCACCAGAGGGAAGAAATTAAAAAATATATATATTTCATTTCCTCTTGCGGGGATCACTAGTAACGGATTTCCTAAACAATAACGGTATGGTTAAAGTCCTAAGTTCATATTCACTTCAATCACCGCACTCTTACATACTATCAAAGCAACAAACTGTAAATATTTAGATTAGCTGCCAAAGTAAACAATATGATGAAAAACAAAACATATTAACGCTTAAGAATTAGTTGTCGACATATATAAAACTGAAATGGACAGCAGATAAGCAGGTTGCTTATATATTGTAGTTTTTCATATTTCTCTGATAAAATATTTGAATTTGAATTACACAAATCCATAGATATTCAAGATGTTACCACAGAGTAATAAATGGTATAAAACAATGTAGTTGAAAGGGTAAAAAAAGTGGAACATCTTGTATGATGGGTCATAGTACTATTGCCTTATTATCCAAAGATATCACAGATATATATTTGAAGCTTAAACGAATTAATGTTTATTTTGTCAATTAATATAAAATTGATAACGTGCACTTCAATTCCCATTCGGAGAAATCTATTTTCTATTTTCCTGCTCTATTAGACAAACCACTACGTTAATATCTCACAGTGACAACAGTTAAAGTGACAGTTCACATTAGACCTCTGCCGGTGCTTATTGTACCCAGCACAGTACCCTATAATATAGTAGTATTATATTGACTTAATATTTTTCTCTCGCAGCCATATGGGGAAGAAAAAGTTTTCAGCTTACGTACGTGATATCATCATAAGAAAACATTGATTGAAAATTGCATTACTTTCTTGAACTGAATTCCATAATTATAACTTGCTTATTATTATTCCATACATTTTAAGATAAATTCCTAATTTTAAAACTGCGTTGTCTCATGCGAAACGTGACAACGACTTAAATTTTTTCGTACGTGCAACCGTTCATCCATTTATAATACATTACATACATTTTTAGCCGTGTGATTCCGGCTTAGAATAGGATCACTCTGGTGCTGATGGTATCGTAAGAGGTGACTAAAGTAGTTGCGGGAAAATCACGTTGTCAGCAATGGCAACAGTGGGCGGCGGTGATCACTTACCATCAGGTGACCAGTACGCTGGTTTGCCGCGTCTTTTCCATAATAAAAAAATGTAACCAATCCACTACCACCCACCAAAAGTACCACACTTCACCACCCACACCACATTCAATAACCAAGTAGCAAACGCTACACATTCGAAACAAAAGAGCATCAAAAATATATTTTTGTTTTGATTTTACAGAACAATTCGGCAATTTCATTTACGCTGTCGTTATAAATGTTTATATTGTACTTTAAATATAGCACTTTTCAATTTTATTGTTTGTTTATTCGGATTTAATGCTAATGGAGATTATGAAATACATTACAATATGCGCTACTAGAAACTTTATTGTACACAGAAATAATATATTGCGGTCTAATTGTGGGTGCTGCTGTCTTTGTTTGTTTTCTTCCAATTGGCTCGACTGGACGCGTTGTCCATGGAAACTTTGCCAGGTGCTTATTTCTTTGCGATGACCTCTGAGTATATTTTCATTGTTACTAGCGGCAACACATATAAAATATGACTGTTTACAATAATATATTTATGTATATAGATTAAGAATTGTGAGAAAGAAATATTTATGAGTGATGTATAGCACACACACAAGGGCCTGAAACTCAGGTCCAGAAGCACAAGAATTTGATCGCTATTCGAGTATTAAATATTCTCAATTTAAATATTTTATATATATGACAACAAATCGAGTATATCAAGTCATTTCCTCGCTCTGGTAACAAGGTAATGAGCGGCCTTGAGTTACGCGACGTGACTCTTATGGAAACGGAGTGTAAGACCAGGTTTCCCAAATTATCTCTGCCTTGGTCTGCCTTGTCATGTGCGCCTCCAAAGTAAATCTTAAAAAGAGTATATCTAAGTGCCGGAAGTAGACTCGGTACAATTAACAAAAAAATGACGTAATAGACGATATTCCTTGATAAATTGATTACCACAAAAATCGTGTGGTGTTAATATATTATAAATCATCTCCACATTCTAATTCGACAACACAACATAAAGTCTACCGTAATAAATGTAAATTTACGACCATTATTTTAACTAAATACTAAATACTGGTCTTCCGCCATGATAGTTTAGAAATTAAAATGAAAAATTGTTTCATGAGCTCACAGAAAGCACAATACCATTGATTGATGATTCTTATTCGTCGGACCTTTGCTTGTACACTGTAATTAGTAAATTAATCAGTGCCACCCATTCTGTACATTGGCCTTCTAAGCGTAACGAGAATTATTACGTATACTCATAGTATGTAGATTAATTTCTAAGAATATTATAGTGTCATAATTCAGTTGGTCCGAAAAGAGATGGATCTAGGTTCAAATTTCGTATACAGTTTGTTTGTTTACTGTATTTACAAAAATATTATTAATATCAAAGAGTGCCAGATATCTCTCTCTCTCTCTCTCTCTCCCACTCTATGGTTGGTCCTTCGTGACTAAAGAACATGGTCGTTGTTAAATCTTTGCAGGAATTAACTGTTTAAAATGGCTCCTGTCAGTAGCAAGGCAACGGCAATGCAACAGTACAGAAGTTTGGAGTATCTACTAGATACTCTTTATGTTGATCAGACAGGGGAGTACCCTGCTTGATTGTCCTCTAGGTCTTTTTTTGCTTTATGCTCCCAATAATGACCAGCTTTTAAAAGCTTTAGTCACCACGCCCTATTATTTAACCACAGAAAGAGAGACATGACCAATATTAAATTTACTTAATTACTTAGCTTCGCGCAATATCCCTAGCGGGGTAGGCAGAAAGAACATAATTCTCTGTGAAATTCTATGTTTCTTTTCATTGGATATGTGATCAGCTAAACTGACTCCGCATATCCTACGAAGAGATCGCATTTCTTCAGTATTTATCTTTCTTATATTCTTCTTCTGTAATACCCACGTTTCGCTGCCGTATATCAGCGTCGGTACCAATACTGCAATGTGTACGGCCAAACTGGTAGCTATGCCGATGTTTCGCCGTCTTAACGATACAGTTAAGGCACCGTTAACTCTGTTACCGGCAGCAATACGCCTTTCCACATCCATTTCGTATCTTCCGTAACAGCTAAATATGTTTCCTAGATATACTACCTCAGTCATTTGTTCTAATATCTTATCATTTACACTGATCTTGCATTCTAATCTATCTTTATTTGTTTCAAACAAAGATAGATTAGAATGCAAGATCATTATTAAGTAGACCATTATTTGCACAAAGTGGTAACCAATGACTGTAACTCACTTTCTGATGATGCAATAAGCACTGCATCATATTTTAGCATAAACTTTACTACCTAAGCTAATCAAACTGATAGCTTTCGCAATCTATCTGTGAACCTTTGCCTTTATACAAAGGCACGATGACTGCACCTCGCCAATCATCTGGAACCTACCCCGATTTCCAGCACAAAAACTAGAACAGATCCAAGACGTGCGGCCCACCATATTTGATCATCTCGGCAGTAACTCCACCTACTCCCGCTGCACCCCTTTCATTCTACAGGTTAGCGAGCAACTCCGGGAACCACTCACTTCTCGTCAGAAAATCTTCGTGTTTTCCCGAAAGTTGTTCATTAACCTTTCATCTTTTTCTTTCTTGTTTTCGTTGGAAGAATTTTCACGCTTCATCTTTATCAGTACTTTCGTTTGGTGTTATTGCAGCTTATACTTTCTTATCTCTCTAATACTGTTATCCTTAGCCGAAGCTTTAGAATCCTGCCGTGCTTTCACTTCATCATCCCACCATACGTTACGCTTTTTGTTAAAGCCTTAGGTTCTGCCAGCATACTTCAATATTTCCATTTCCAGATTCACAGCTGTCTAACTTCTTGGAAACTCTATTTTGATATTCCTCTCTGATCGGTGGATCTTGAAGCTTCCAGCTTCTTATGCGATAGTTCGGTGCCAAGCTCAGACAACCAGTGCAGCTGCGCAATCTGGCGAACAGACTCCTTATTCTAGCTACGACTAGATAATGGTCTGTTCCCAATTCAGCACCCCTAAAACACTCGCGTGTCCAGAACTTGGCTTAGCACTAAGAAAAGATCAATCATACTTCTCTCTTTCGTTCGCTCTCATGTGTACATGTGTACCAATATAAACTTTCCAGCCTCATTGATTCTCTCGTCACCATACTTGCCTAGCACTCCTTCGTAACCGTTACGCGCAGTTCCGACCCATCCGTTCAAATCACCACAAATTATTAGTTATATTCTATTATTGTACTATATTATTACTCTATTATTATACTCTATAAGCCTTGTACTCTATTATTGCACCAACCAATTGAGAGGACAATAACACGCCTACACTTCGACTCCCTCGCTCGCCCTCTGGTACGCCGGCCCAACATAAAATTTTCATTTTAAAATATTATATTTTCGTTTCCTTGAGTGGGAATCTAAAATGCCATCGTACTTTATCACTTATGTTGTTCACAACATTTTTATAAAATTAAATAATTCTTCACATATTTTTTTATATTTAATTTGTAAACTTTTAATCTGTAAATAAATACAATCGTATATTGCAATTGTTATATGTAATAAGGTGTATATATTAATGAAAAACGCAGGGTCACCCATTATGGATAAATATGGCGCATTAGGCGCGGCTTTACAACGCTCACTCAGTTTATGTATCACGGATCTTTTGTACATTAATTGTTGTCGCCCACGACCATGGGCGTTGGCAGTGAGGTGATTGAGGGGGCTGTGCCTACCTTGAAATAGTGTTGTGCCCACCCCAGAAGTTTTTGTAACAAAAAAAATTATAAAGAAAATTCAAATCAAGTAGTTTCGTCTAAGCGTCTTGTCCGTCACGTGGTAATGCTATTTTTTATATATAGACACACATTATTAAAGACGGTTTTGCAGCCCACACATAGCATGGTAGGCAGAGAAAACCTGCAAACCTAGTATTAAAACACTCCCTTTCTCATCAAGCCACTTTCATTACTACTTTCCACTGTATTGAGGCAAAGGACGGCGTTGAGTTTCAAATAGAATTTGGCTGAATTTGCAAAACGGAATTAAGACGCTAGGTTCACAATTTGTCTCTGCCTACTCTACTAAGTGCGGGACGCGGCGCGAAGTTATCACATATTATTAGGCTAATCAACGGCGGGTATCGAATATTGCTCTGGTAATAAAGCAAAACATGGCGTCAGATTACGCCACTCAACGCGTAGTACCTCAAAAATTTGACCGAAAACGGTGAACGGAATGTGTTCCATTTTCTTTTCAAGTGCCCTCTACTTACCCAACAATGTGGGGATACAGAGTGAAGCTGATTATCGAATATATACTCATAGTAAGTTTAGTACTAAGTATATTAACAAACCAATTAATATCGCCGTGCACCGGTTAAAGCCCTAGTAATTATAAGCTTGACGTCCTGTGTTAGTTTAAGAGTTAGTGTATGTGAAATCTTGCAAACTCAGTTTGCCCTACTCCGCAGTATCCGATTGAGGTGAGGTGAAATTTTGATTAGGACTTAGACTGTTATGATAACAATAAAGTTATATATATATTGTTGTTGTTAAATTAAAATGGCCGCCCTACAAAATGGCGGGTTACTAATTTTTACACATCCTATCTAATTTGGGTATTTAATAAAGGGCTTGATTTATAATACATAATTTACTGTGAAAAAAACGATAAGATTCCATTTATGTAAAGATTTGATATAATAACTTTCAAGGTTATGTATCAAAAAATATAAATATACATTTTTTTCAGCTTCACGCTGAATTCCGCACATGGCTGGATAGGAAGAGGGACTTGAGAACCAGGTTCCAACAGTTCCAAAAGTTGAGAACCAACACATTCCGTTCCGTTCCCCTCTTTCCACCAAATTTGAGGCATTGCGTGTTGAGTGGCGGAACTGAACACCGCTCAACGCTCTTTATCCTATTACTAGAGCGAGGATATGAAAATGTTAAATATTTAATTTTCGATTAAGGATCGAACCCACAACAAATAATCTATGGAAGAAAGTTATTATCTTTTAGCTTCACGCTGTATGCCGCGTGTTAGAACTCCACAACACGCTTTGTCTTGTTACCAGATCGAAGTAACTAAAGTATTTCATTCCCCAGAGTCGTAATCGAAATGACACACGTCGCGTTTCCAAGCACTCTCAAAATTTTTTACGTTTTTGTTTTTTTTTATTATTTTTTTTTGTTTCATAATAATTTTCATAATTTAAAAATTACTGTAAACCATTTCTTAACATAGACCAGAGAAAAAATGAACTAATCATTACACGAACACCAAACGAAAACAAATAAACAGGTCAACATTAAAAATGGCGAAGTTATTCAATAATTTCGTACGCAGTTAAAAGACTTTAGAGTGATAGTAAAACGGTCACAGTTAAATGAAAGCCTGCTTTACGAGCGGCTGTATCGGCTTTATAGTCCTTACTGGTGATCCACAAACATTTGTTTTATTGCTAAATAGACCAGATTTATATAAGATCTTTATTTAAATTTGTGTAAATTGAAGTTTTTTGCATTTTCTTTCGTTAATATTTTTATGTGCTGAGACATTAGTACCAACAATTCCTAAGTACGGTGGTAGATTTTATTATTTACCTACAGTTTTTATATAAAATTTTCAATTTTTTTTGCTTTACTCTGCAGTGCAATGGCAAAATAGGCATCTTGGAAACTTAGTGTTAAGACACTCTGTTCCGTTTTTATTTGTGATTAGAGACGCGCTTTGCCTTGTTACTCCAGCGAAGACATGAAAATATTAATTATTTTATTTTCTCTACTGCGGTGGGGATCAAGCTGACAACCTGTTGCAGTTACAGTCATACGTTTGTTTCCCTGCCACGACAGGCCTCATATCTACAATTTTGATATTAAAATTAATTCAATAATGAAAATATTTTTCTTATTATTCAAGTATACTTATTATTTATATTTTATGGTTAGGAAAGATAGATATTTTTTGAAACCAATTGATAATTTAAATATAGCGGGATTTGAACCCGCGCCTATCGAACAGTTCGCAAGAGGTTATTTAATTATAATTTTATATTAGCAATAAGTTAGATCAAGAAGGAAGTCATAAAGAGAATGCATTTAAATTTACGATTAAACTGCTGAGAAGACTTTTACAGTCACAGCAATTTTATTTTCAACCACTTGTGATCAGAAAAGAAATTAATGTTTTATTATATATCTGAACATGTTTTATATACGTTTTTAATTATATACGAGTATTACCTTCTTTTATAATTAATATATTAAAATATACATTTCAATTTCCTGCCGTGGCGCAGGGTCACAAGGGTGTGACTCTTAACGCGACAGGTTGTGGGTTCGATCCCTACTCAAGGAAATGAAATAATTAATATATCTAATATTTTCATTTTTTCGCTCTTGAAATAGGGAAGTGCGCGGCATTGAGTTCCACCACCCAACATGCAATGCTTCAAATTCGGTGCAAAGTAGGGAGTGGACGGCTCTCTCCGTTCCGTTTCTCACTTTTCGCCTTTCTTGAGAACTAGTGTCTCCTAGTGTTAAGACACTTCTTTACACTAGGTTCCCAGGTTCCCTCTGCCTACTCTGCCATATTCGGGATACAACGTGAAACTGAAAAAATATAGTAAAGGAAGCCGAGTTTGGATCGCTAACAACATTATAATATTATAAAGACAGCCTAAATCAATTAGTAATGCCATACAAATAAGATATTTCACTTTTCTCCAAAGCTAAATGTCGACTCGCGTTACGTTAACCATTTGTAAATTTACATTTCACTGGTGAATTTCATGAAAAGAAATAACAATTATTTTGACGGCTGATAAATTTCTTTGTAATACTAACCGACGAAAAGTGATTTATTGTCCATTTGGCTTTTATATTGTACAGTACTACAGGGACAGAGGGTGAGCTTAAGCAAATGGTTATGTGTTCGATGTCCGTTTAGGTGCAGTCGGCGTTGAGTTACGTCACGCTCGCATTGTTGCAGATATAAATTAAAAGTGTACAAAATGTTTTGATCCTAGATAAGTCTCGGCACTCGTCTACAATAATAAATTAATAAATTTGACACAGGTGTGGCTAAAATTGTATGTTGTTGATTTTACTAAATCCTTACAAGCTCTACTCATTAATTAATATTTCATTCTCATTTTAACTCTACTTGTAGTTTTAACTCTACGAATTTATATTTTTTAAGCTGAGGGTTTTTTTATTATTTTTGCTTCACACTGAGTCCCCACATGACAGAGTAGGCAGAGGGAACCTGGGAACCTAGTGTTAACATATACTATTTCCAGTAAAACATTTCCGCTTCCCGGAAACTAAAGTAATCTTTTAAATAAAGTAAACTGTTTTAAAAGAAATATTTTCTCTTTAAATAAACAATTCCTGAAGCGAGGCTCGAATTAACCATCACTTACAGTCGGCTTCCTCTCAATAGCGCCACGCTGGCGTCAATTTCCTTCTTACTTCCTCATTTCATCTTATTACTTGGTAAATCATAATTTCTTAGTAATTTTCTTAGTTTATTACATGAAAGATCGGCACAAGTAAGCGACTATATATAAAACGGTTGTAGATAATATTTCTTCACGAATGAATGAAATATTACAAATATAGGTCTAGTAACTACTACAACTTAAAAAAAAGTTGCCAAAAATCAAAAATCACGTATAAAAAAAGACTAACGTCACCTTCCCAAAGCTTACATCACTATCGCCACGCTATCAGTTAATTTAAACACTTTCCAAATCAAATATGTCGGTACATTTAATGTAAGCACGAACTGCGTAGAGATACGTAACGCACGAGTATAGTATAAGCCGTTTTAATTAAACCACTTCACTCAAGAGTCAGTGGACGGACATTTTGTAAACTAATTTTGTAAATCTAATTAACTGTTACATTCTGTTTGAGAGAGGGTACACAAAGTTTGATAGCTGGACGACTTTTTTGGATAAGATATTGATTTGGGGCCTGTCGTGGCGCAGGGGTACAAGTGACTGTAAACGGAACAGGTCGTGGGTTCAATTCTCATTCGAGGAAATGAAATATTTAACGCAATGCCTTCAAAATTTCGTGGAAAGTGGGAAACGGACTGGAGTATCTGGTAGTTAGCTTTTTTTTATTTCATCGCTGTGTCTCACATACATTACAAGTACAGGGTCATTTTCGTGATCTAGCAAGAGAATGGCTACTTCGGGCGTCATTACTAAGCACTCAATCTATAAAATATTGTTTTATAATAATAAAACTGAAGAGTTTATTCGGTTGAACTCTCTAACCTCAGGTACAGGCTTAATTAAAAAGTCTCTTCTTTGTGTTGAATAGTCTATTTATTAATGAAAGAATGAAAAAACCTAAAGAATCAAAGTAACATCAAAAAATATTGAAAAATAAAAAAAATATTATGACAAACTAATTATAATTTTACAAGACAAAACACGGCGTTAAGTTCCGCTTTTCAACATATCTCTAATAGCACTGAAATTAGAGAACAGAGTGTCTTACATTTGGTTTTCTCTCTCTCGTTATTTAAATTACTTCTTCAAACTGTCCCATACATCGTAGATATCAGTATCAGTCCTACTATGACATTGCGTCATAATTTTATGCCACAGACGTATAAATAAGCCGCACTAACCCAAGTTATAAAGCATTTTACTAAAAAAGCTAATCTTACAATGAATGTATGCAAACAGATCTAAGACCAGACATCTCGTACATACTTGCTTTTTCAAATATTTACTGAATTTAAATGAAGTACAATGTCTCGACTTGATAGTAGCTCATATAATTTAAAAGATTTGTTCAGACATAATTTAAGGTTTTGTTTTCATAATCGTAGAGAATTTCTTTAGATATTGTATGATAAAATATATACTGCTTGTTAAAATATTTTTTTAATAATACATTTATTATTGGAGGCCAGTCGTGGCAGGCAAAGGCGTGCAACTGTAAAAGTGATGTGATGAAATATTTAATATTTTGTTCGCTGTAATTGACAAAGCGCGGCGTTGAGTTCCGCCACTCAACATACAACATATCTCAAATTCAACGGAAAGTAGTGAATGGAGCCGAACTTCTTAATTCTAAGAGTTCCGTCTCCTTACAATGACATATATAGAATAAATTAAGATGAACCATAATAATCATTTATACGAACTCCGACTAAGCATAATTTAATTGTACATTTTTCTTATTTCTTTATTTAATTCATAACAGACTGTTATTTATTAAAAGGAGTTTGGAGCCCGTCCTGGCACTGAAACGGAAGTGGCGTACGAGTGTAAATACGACATATTGTGTGTTCATGCGACGTATTGTGTATGCCCTGCCATGAGCACGATGCAACGTGAAGTCATTACTTTTGGTTCAAATTACCGTTTGGCAAGAGAGAATGCTATTTATTAAATATTTTTGCTGTTTTTAAAGTATTATTCCACAATTAGGAAAGAAAAATTTATAAAAACTTACCATATTTGATTTTTAAAATATATAAAAAATTACCACATAGAAGTAGGTCATTGGTATAGTCTGCGATCACAAAATATCGCCGAAGCCCAAGGGCTGATATATACAAGCATCAACATTTATTTTATACGGCAATATATGGAGCCGATTACGCGGGAATTCATTTATACTTCAATTAAAAAATATTTAACTATAGCTTTTTTTTCCACTTAAGAATTATTTTTAAATTTTTAAGTAAAAATAATATAAAATATAATAACATCACTCTACCGACGGTAAGATCTAGCCAGTTAAGGTTCAAGAGCGAGGAACCTCTTCACAATACTCGCCGTCGCAAGTAATAGCCTTCTGTATCCGGTCCTTGATCCGACAGCTAAACGATAAGCTCCTTAAATGTTGGTCGAGACTTTTCATTACCAAACCGTTACCTGAAACCTCTATCGGTAAAATGACAATCGCAATGACATCCCATATGGCTGTATCGTCATGGACCAAGTCCACATATTCAATTATCTTTTCTTTTTCTGCCTTCATGACATTATCATCATGTGGGATGATAATGTCAACAATCACTGCTCAGTGTGTCGTCAGTCTAGTAGTACCTATCTCAGGCCTATTTGAAACAATATACCTGTCAGTAATAAAAGAACGGTCTCAGTAAGTAAGGCACAGCAATTTTCCAGAACAGATGTGGGATTGCACCTATAGTGGGGTACCTCCAATTCTACCAACTCATATCGAAGAGCAAGTTGCTGATGCATTATCTTATTTACTTGATTGTGTCTCTGCAAATACCATTAGCAAAATGAGAACAACTGACAGTTTATCTGAAGGATTCCCCCACAGTGTTGGATAACTCGCCCAATCTATATCGACGATGCCATTTATTTTTTATTATATATTTACTTTAGGTTCGTAAAAATATATTTCTCAGAGTGATAATCAAACCCCCAACAGTAGTGGATGCAATCAGATTCTATGCTGCTGCGCTACGATAGCCTCGTTAATACTTATATAAGCGATAGAATTAGGACATACATACATTTAGATGATCTAGTATGATTATTATAGTAGAATTGTAGTCTTAAAGTGTCAAGCACAAGATTGTAGAGTCCCGATACAAAGTTTTGAAATTGTTCACGGAACGGAGATTCGATCCCCACTCGAGAAAATGAAATATTATTATTTTCATTTCGTTACTCTGGTAATGTAGGAGAGCGCGTCATTCCACCACTTAACTTGCAATGCTTTAAATTCAGCGAAAAGTGTGGAATACAACAGAGTAAAATGGAATTCTACGATACTTTAACACGATGTAACGGATATTTTCACTTATTTTTAACTGTACCCTTATATCCAGTACATAGCTAGAGTAAACATAGTATAGGTACACTCCGTTTTTCACATATCGCCTAACTTTTGGCGGAACTAAACTCCATGTTTTTTCTTCTCACAAGAACGAGAAAAAGAAAATGATTCATAACCCCGAGCGAGCACAATCGCGGCGTTTGCAATCAGACGCTGTGCTACAATGGCCTAAAATTCCTTCTCTTAGTTTTCCACAACAACTGGATGGTATATAATAAAGTACTTTAGAAGTTGTTAAATCCTTCGAGACAACGTTACCTACCACAACTAGTATGTATATAAATATATAAATAGTTTATACGCCTATCCTAAAGTCACTTACAAATTCCTTGGGGTGTAACGTCTACGGTGTTTTGACAACAGTTTACAACCTCGTAAAATATATGAGGAACGAAAAATAGGCCTAATACAGAAAAAAGGTTGTGTTCGTCAGTTTATTTTATATGCTGAAACGTTCTTTAAACCCCTTTTATCCCGAAAGATCTTTCAGACTGCAAGGGCTCATATTCTCATTACATTAAGCAGAGACGAAAAAAAAACAGTTTTAAGTTATATGTAATTTGTCTATATATTATATCGTTTTAATACTTAAAATGAATGATTGAAAATAGTACACATATGCAGTTTTCTTTTAGTTTTACACTATCACGCACATGGCAGGGTAGGCTGAGAAAACTAACATTAAGACACTATGTTCCATTTACAGATTTTTGAGGAATTTAAGGCATTGAATGTTAGGTGGCGGAAAAAAAACAAAAATTAGATTTCCTCGAGTGGGGATCGAACCTACAATACATCGCTTTCACAGTCGCACACTTGTGTCTCTGCGCCACGACAGGTCTCACTACTTTACTATTTAAAACGCGGCATTTTTAAAGCTTAATCCTCCAAAGCGAGGATACAAAATTTATAAAAGCTGATCAAATAGTTGTGCTCACAATTATGGAAATTTTATTAAATTATTTATAAAGGTAACAACACGCAATCAGGAAAGTCAGGAACGGAAAGGAGTGTCTTAACACTACGTTCCCAAGTTCCCTCCATTATATCTATACTATTATATCTATCTATACTATAATAAAACAGTAAAAAAGTCGTGTCTGTACATTGAATCTATTTACGAAAAAACAACATAGGGGGGCTTAAAATAACTAATAGAATACGAATCTACAATTTTTTGAATTTTTATCTGTCTGTTTGTCTGTTTGTCTGTTTGTACCAGCACATCTTCTAAGCCACTGGACCGATTTCAATGATTTTTTTTCCATTGTATATCTATTTGGTCTGGGCAGGACTTAGGCTATATTTGATTTCGAATACTTCCACATCTGATGCAGAACAGCCTGGGTTCAGATAAACTATAAGAAATAATGAAATATATCCATAACAAAAAATGTAGAGGGTGATGAGCATTTTACAATGGTATATTAAAATTGAAGATCTGGAACATATGATAAACAACTTTAACAGTGCAGCTAAACTATAAGAAATATTGAAATGCCGTCTTATCAAAAATTATTAAGCGTGGTGAGCATTTTACATTGACATATTAAAATCGAAGGTCTGGAACATTTCATGAACAACCGTAACAGTCCAGTTTATCGATAAGAAATATTAAAATGCTTTCTTAGCAAAAGTTTTTGAGCGTGAGAGCATTTTGCATTGACATATTAAAATTGAAGATCTGGAACATCTCATA
The DNA here is from genome assembly GCA_018249855.1 of Eueides tales michaeli. NCBI lineage: Eukaryota > Metazoa > Arthropoda > Insecta > Lepidoptera > Nymphalidae > Eueides > Eueides tales. The sequence goes on along the minus strand of DWMZ01000504.1, from coordinate 3,342 downwards.
ACGGTCCAACTAAAATATAAGAAATAACAAAATACAGCATTAATTAAAGATGTGCAGCTTGACAGATATTTTTAATTGATATAAAAAATAAAGATATGGAATATCTGGTAAAGAAATATAAATTATAATAATAAAAAATAAAATTGCGGCTTATATACAATGGTATGAGGATCAATTTAAACTAAATTGCTGTATTAAAATATCAGAAAAACCCCTTTTACTGCACATGAAATATTTTTACGAAAAAAGCATGCAAGGTAATTAAAAGTAATAATTTAATATCTATTATTTTGAAAAATTTCGACATGATTTTAAATTTGCTACGGGATCGACGACGCATCATGCGCGGTAGAGGAGAATCCGTTTTATTGTCATTTTCGTGTGTATCAAGGTTTAACGGACAAGTTATGATATTAATTTAAGTTCGGCTGTCGTTGAAATCTATCTATTTTATATAAAACATCATCTTAAAATAGTGAGAGTGAACTTAATGAGATGGTCGATGAAAATTTGATGTGTTTCTGTCAGAGAAACGGTGTTTGTTATACGTTAATAAGCTTATGTAATCGCTTATATTTTTTAAATCTTTATGAAGAATATGAAAAATAAAAAAAGAAAAAAATGTATAAAAAAGCCTTTAAGATTATGGGTAATTTCAATATTTTATACTGTATTAAAACACTAAAAAAGTGTTTTAAACGAAAAGAATTTGAACGGATTAGTTAATGGAGTAAAATTTTTTTTTTTTTTTTTTCAGATTAATTCGGAATAATTCGATTAAAATTTTTTTCATTTGAACAATTTTCAATTTCAAATGAGTATTAATCGAGAAAATCAGATATATTTTTTAATTAAAAGGGGATTTGTATATTAAAAGTTTTTACGAAAGTAAGTACGTGTTACGTGTAGTAGAGTAATAAAAAAATCTAATAGAACATGACAAATGTAAGCGAGGCATCCTACGCAAGGATTTATTGCATATCAATATTGTGGTCATTTTCATGCCTATCAAGATTCGTAATTAGTACAACTTTTGACTCGGAGGCGTCAAAATGTATCAGTTACATATAAAATATAAAATATGATTTGAAAGTGATTATAAAACGGTATTATACGGTAAAAGAATAAATGGTGTGGCCAGATGCTGCTCTTGGCAGAGTATGCACAGTGTATCATTATATGGGATAATACTATTTGACCGTGTTGCTGTATTTTGTTCAAGGACCAACTTTTTTTCCGTTTTTAATAAAACTATTGATCTGGGCATATTGTGGCGAAGCGGCACTTGCGTGTGACTGTAGCCGACAGGTTGTGACAGGTTCGATCCCCACTCGAGGAGATGAAATATTTAATATTTTCATTTCTTTGCTCTGGTAACAAGGCATAAAGCGGCGTTAAGGTCCACTGCTCAACAATGCCTTAAATTCGTTGGGAAGTGGGGAACGCAAGTGGAACAGAGTGTCTTAATACTAGGTTCTCAAGCTCCCTCTGCCTACCCTGCCATGTGCGTGTACAGCGTGAAGCTGAAAAAAAACTATTGATGGTGTAAAGTATCATTCGTTTTAAGCAACTTGCAAGTCACTTCTTCTTAGTTTATTCTGTTAGTATTTTTTGCTATCTGAATCCTTCTAGACTGTGAAAAATGTACAAAACATTTTTATCAAAAGATTTTTACCTACTTCTAGCCGTAATACGAAAGGAAAAATCAGCCCAACAGATAAAGGAGCAATTAATAGTCTCCTTTGTATTTTCGATTGTAGGCAATTCTCTTACTGACAACGGTCTACCTATTCCCTTAGCACCGTCTTAACAAGTTGGCTACTAAACTTAATGAGAGTGCATCCAAATTCATAATTGAACAAAGACAAATATTTAGTAATTTGGTCCAAAGCGCCTTAAATAACGAAGGAAAGGGTAGTAGTAGTAAACGAAATGTTTACTGGGAAACTGATATCGCGTCGAGGAGACATTCCGTGGTCTCCTCGGAGCCCAGATCGCGCGCCACTGGATTTTTTTCTCTGTGGGTACCTCAAGAGCCGCGTTTATGCCAAAAACCGATGGCAATTGCTCAGCTCAAAAACAACATTTGCGAGGAAATGTCAGCTATCCCACGAATGATGTACCAGCAAGTGTTTACGAATTAGAGTTTCAGATTCGAGGAATGTGTTTCGGATGGTCACATCTCAGTGATGTTAGTTTTTAAAAATAAAATTCCCAAATGTTTGCTTTATTACAAGTATAAAAGAAGATTGTCATTCCTAAGCTTTGTAGATTTTTTCTATGATTTTTAAAATTCGCATAAGTTAATGATCCATCCTATATTATATTGTTATTGTTAAATATAAAAAAACTGCATTCTCTTTATCATTATGCAAAGAAGAATTAAGGTGCTGAAGGTAGTTAATTAAAATTCAGGAGTTTTCATAAAAAGAAACGATATTTACGCGGGCGAAGCCGCGGGAAGCTATATAGCGTGAAGCAAGTATTCACCAAGGTTTTTGTTTTTTCTTAAAAAATGTCTTCATCTGACTGTACGACTATGGGTTCAATTCTAAAACGAAGCAAGCTAGGTAAAGAGTTACACGACTCAGTACTTAATATCTCGAAAGTTTATTGAAATTATTATTTTAACGCTAGGTTTAAGGAAACCAGCTGTGAGATGCTTATCCCGTTTTATACTGAATGTAGCATATTTCATGATACCTATAAAAATTAGGCAATCTAAAGCAAAAGAAGTCTTAAATTAGAATTCTTGAAATTCAGGCTAAAACGTCCCATAAAGTTTGACGCACGCCAATCCCAAGTGCGAAGACCTTTCTTGGAGTACGTTTACAATACATAAATACCGAAAAAACTTCGGCATTAACATAAAACGTTGTTATTAAATGGAACGAAAGAATTCGTGTCGACTTTTTGACGTTTCCAAATGAATTATAATACATTGTAGCATTATTTCATACCTCATTTTCTTATGGACGTTTGATCGTGAAATTGTGGAACTGTGACGTCAGGTGGTGTCAAGTAACACGCAAGGTCTATGTACTATAAATAGAAATAGAATAATAGAGTATAGGTGTTTTGTAAGTTTTAAGTTTTTTTGATTATAAAGTTACGCTGTAACCCGCACATGGCAGGGTAGACATCTAGTATATTTCCCCCTAAACGCATTGCCTTGTTACCAGAGTGAAGAAACAAAAACATTAAAAATTAATTACATTAAACATTACATATTGAATTATTAAGACAGAAAATATGATCGAAATAGGGATCGAACCCACAACCTGTAACGTTTACAGTCACACGCTTGTGTTGCTGCGCCACGACTCGCCTCGTATGGATCTA
>DWMZ01000503.1:0-22063 GCA_018249855.1 Eueides tales michaeli | reverse complement strand
ATAAAATCTGAATAATGGGTCAAAATAGTATAGGTTTTTTTTGTTTCAATAAGAAAAAAAATTGCGTGATATTTGCCGAGACCCCCCCTCTCTCCAACGTAAGAATAGATGAGATTTGACTCGACCCCCCCTCCCCCTTAAACATCTCACGTAATTTGTGGATCTCCCCTTACTACATTTTAAGTGGCGCAACCTAAAAGTGGCATATCTTCAAGTGTCAACAATTAAAGATAGAGAACTAAATTATATGTCATTCAGCCAAGCCAGCCAGCAAGTAAAGATAAACGAACATTTCATACCTACTACAATAGTATATAAATGTCTTCTTTGTACAGATTGAAAGAAGTCAAGAATAAATCAAGTTATGTTTTCATTGACCCCGAACTAATTGAAGCGCGCGTTCAACTTTCAATTAAAATTTTAATTGTTGTTTAATATTCCTAATGAACGAGTCTATTCATATAGTGTTTTATTTCGAAACTAACTTTATATTTATATTAAAAAAAATTCAAATTTCTATTTAAAGTCTAGTGAGAATGATTTATATACATACCATTTCAAATTTTGTATATTTATTTTATATACGAGTATTGTACTTATATTCTTAATCTTTGAAGCTACTTGAATAAGATTTACGTAAGTAGGTACTATATAGAATATGGTATGTCCATTGTCCCTTATTATCTTTGGAAATTTATTTCTATAATAGTTCTTCATATAATTATGTGGTAGCTTAACCATTGTGTTCTGTTGTAACAATACTAGATATTTTTTTCAAATATGAATATACAAACATGTATATTGGAAGTGATTTTATGTTTTTATTTTGTTTGTGTAACAAACACCGACAACCGACGCAATATATGTTTTAAGTTTGACCTGTCGGTGTGTTCGCCTCTAGCACGTGCTACGTGTAGCTGAAAAAATACATCAATTTAATTGCCGTTTTTTTTAGGAAATGCCGTTTGAAAAATGAAGACAAAAATACTTTAAGAGCTACAAGCACTTTGTCGTAATGAGCTAGTGTTTTTTTTGGTTATATATTTTTAATATAGAATTTTTATGAAACTTTTTTATAATATCCATCCCACTACTGTCAACTAGTACAATCTATCAATAACATGACTTTTAAAATCCAGTTGTGAAGTCTTATAAATACTCCATAAATACTACGTTTTCATATAACTGCCTCTTAGAATACGAGTATTATCTCAGTGTTAAGTTATAAAGTTCAAATAATTTAATTTGGACTTAGTAGTTAAGCTTAATGAAATATAAACTATATAATACAAATAAAAACATATAAGTGGTCCTGGGCACAAGTGAAATGGGCAAAGTGTAAATGCGACAATTCTGGGCTCGATTTCCAGCCGGGGAAACGAAATAATTAACAAATTACTCTATTTGCTTTGGTAACAAGGAAAATCGCGGCATTGAGCTCATCAGTACATTTTTCGAGCTTTGACATTTCATCATCCATTTGAGAACCAATATTTCGACTACATTAGCTTCTTTACCCGTGACCATATTTGACACCATAGCCAAAGCCTACTTATCGCAGGTGTTTGGTAATTTAAAAATCGGCATAGCCCAGTCTTTTCATTAATTGTTCCTTTTTTGTGGCGAAAGCTGTTTTAGTGGGGCAATTGCCATCCGGCACCTTTATGAGAAGTTAGCCGAGGAGAGTTATAGGATAGGTAAGAAGAAGATAGGATAAACAACTTTTCTACGTACACCGTATTCTTTTGCAGCTAACTACCTAAATCTAGTAAAGTCCCATCCATAACTTCCTTTAAATCCTGAATAAAAAAGCACGGTTAAACAACGCGTAATATTAAATTAGTGGTTGCGAATATTTTTAGTTATATTTGTATATATGTAGCTATCATATAACCTTTCCTAATTTTGTTTTATTATTTTATTAAGGTTATTACTATTTATTTTTTTCCCGCCAATTCGAATTTATTCACAACCACAGGTTGACTGAAAGAAATCTCTTTTAGACATAAGTATACATTTAAACCTATCGATTTAGCGGAGCGGCTTTATTTTTAAACATGACGGCTTTCAATTAAAAATCCTCTAATAAATAATATTTTCAGTTTTATACAATATAATATAATATGATATTTTCGCTCTTATGAAATTAAAAAAAATGCAAAGCACGGCGCCTGATTTCATCGCCGTCCTTTGCATTTTTTTTAATTTCATGCAATTCACTCACTCAGATTCGGCGAAAAGTGAATAATGGAACCGAGAATCTTAATTCTAGAGTCCCAAGTTTCCTCTGCCTCTGCGAAATACAGCGTCAAAAAATATCATATATATATGTACCTGTCTCTTATTTTTTGTATAATATTTTTTTAGGAATCATCAATTTAAATAATTTTATTTTATTTAAAACTAGGGGGCACATATTATTTTCATGTCCACTATCAGGTACTTGTTACAAAGGAAACGAATTATCTTAATACTATATTTGATCCACAATGCGGATAGCCTTGTCTTCTATTATAAATATATTTATAATTTTTACTTAAATTTGATATAGAGCAATCACCTCCAATTTTAAATATCCAACTCTAAAAGCCTTTATTATGTGTTTGATGTCTAATCAGAAATGTTAATCATTTTTACACTCTTTCGGCCTCATGCTGTATCCCGCAAATGGCAAGGTATGCAAAGAGAACCTACCTGGAAAGTTAGTGTTAAGGCACTTCGATCCCATAAAGATACTTTCGTCCAATTAAGCCGCCACTTAACACAATAATTCGGCAGAAAGTGGAGATTTAAATTTACCTCATGTCCGGACCAATAAAATACGCTCGTATCTTTGCGCTACGACATTCCTCTTAATTTATATTAGGTACGTAATTCACAAAATACCTTTGAGGCAATGATTACGCATTGAAATACGAATCTCAAATACAATTCCTCAGTTTCAAATAACCATTTATCCATCCACATCTAGCTCAGCGAATCTTTCTTTGTTGAACAGCTGGAGCGTGTAAAACGATAATGAACGATAATGATTCGAGGCACTTGAACATCTCACTGTAATGGTTTATTCTAAGTTCGAACCTAGTCTACTCTATCTACTTGGGGAAATGTTTTTCAGGATCCATATCTGATGGCTTAACAGGACTAACACCAAAACTCTATTGTTCATCCATCGGCCTACCCATCTGTCACTAAGCTGTATCTCATGAACTGACACAGTTTGACAATTGAAATTTGCCACAGATGATGTAAATAAAACTGAATAAAATAAATTAAATTTAAATGGTTCACAAGCATTGTGTCCTTTTGTCGTTTTCATAGATAACGGTACGGAACCCTTCGTGCACGAGTTCATCTCGCACTTGACCGGAGTTTATTTGCCTGCTCTGATATGAGCTGCTCATAGCGTGTCCTTGTGCTCGTAAGAAAACACCACCTAACAACTTTTGCAACTATATGTCTTGATTCAAGTGGAAACGGAAGAAGATAGGTTATGTTGACACTAAAATCTCTCTAAAGCATGATAATGATATTAAACGTTCGATACGAGGCGGGGCACCAAGTTGTCTTATTGAGAAAATAGAATGAACACTAGGTTCTTAAGTTCCCTCTGCCAACTCTACTATGTGCGGTACACAGCGTGAGGCTAAAAATATTAGAGCTAAGAGAAAACAAAACAAGTCTCTGAGGGCACTATATATTTGGGCTAAGGGGCTCTAAGACTATTTTCCGAGATATAAAATACAGGCAGGTAGAAAATAAAAAGGTTATCGATTTTTATCCTCACACGTATGCAAAAAGAACCTAATGTAATAATATGTTATTCTAAATAGTCCTTTAGAGAAATTGCGTGTGAAGTAGCGGAACTCAACGCCGCCTTTTACGAAATGACTCTACTTCCTATTGTCTCATTGAGTTCAGTTTTGATGGCAATTATATTGAATATTGTTGTTAATCCAAAATGGCCGCCAGCACAAGATGGCAGATTACAATTTACCGTATATATATATATATATATATATATATATATATATATATATATATATATATATATATATATATATATATATATATATATATATATATATATATATATATATATATATACTACTATAAACGCAGAGGTTGTGTGTTCGATTAACAATCAGGGAAGTGAAATATTCTATATTTTCATATCTTCGCTCTTTTAACGAAGAAATTCGTCGTTGAGTACCACCGCTCAACAAGTAATGCTTTAAGATTTCGGCGGATAGTGGAGAGCGTAAACTTTCCTAATATGAACAAAGTGTTTTATAATTTGGTTCTTAGGTTGCCGCTGCCAAAAAAAATGGCAACAAATAATTCTTATATATACGTCTAATAGAACAAGTTATTGCCAAGCAATATTGTAATTAATATCTTAACATGACAGAGGCAATTTACTTTGAGTCATAGTTATTGTACTGTGAGAACGTATGAGACCATATTAACACTAATCGTAAGTTTTATTGATTATTTACCTGTTTCGTTTTTCTTTACTTCACGCTGTATCCCGCAAATAGAAGTGTAGGCAGAAGTCGAAATTTTGTGTAAAACACTTTGTTCCTGTTATGACACTTCTTTTATGGAGTATCCTATGAAATAAGACAGTATGCGTTGAATGATGGAACCTTACGCAGCGCTAAATCTCGGTACCACAGCGCAGAAAACTTTAAATATTACATTTCGCGAGCGAGTGGGAAGTTTATTTGGGCTGTCCTTGCTCAGAGACAAAACTACAAAAAACTGTTTTTTTATAAAAGGTCCTTTAAGAAAATAAAAAAATATATATATTTCGCAGGTATGGATAGAAAATAGAATCGAGTTCTGTACAGAGAAGTGGCCAGATTCGATAAGGAAGGAGCTCTTTGGTGCTTTCAGCTTCGTCCTCGTGTACGCTGTACCGGGTACGTTATTTAATTTATGTAAATAAAGAAATAAATTAAAAGTAAAGTTAGAACCAAATGTTATGGTAGCTTAACTGTACAATAGAAGTCTATAAATATAATTAACTGTAAAGGAAGTCAATTGTGTACACAATTCTCAAACACTATAAGGGAAGTCAATTATGTACACAATTCACGAACATCAACTTTAGCAGATCACCTATTTTTTTTCCATTTCTACGTCGCATCCCGCACAGTAGATTGTGGGCAGACGGATCCTTGGATCCTAGTGTTAGAGATACTGTTCCCATTATTATACTTCCACTTTCCACATTCTACTGAATCCTAGAGGCCTTGCTTTTTAAATGAGAAACATATACTTTATTTTACCATACTATAATGATAAAGAAGCATTTATTCGATTTGCGTTTAACGATTTATAATTCAATAGATTATTTTCGTACTTCGCAAAAGTACGCTTATTTACGCACACTATTAACAATAAAGCTTTCAATTTATGCCTTTGACAAGCTTGGAAATGCAATATCATTTAAAAAGTAGGAAATAAAATGAAGTATTTTGATACACTTAAGAAATCATGTAATTATGTAATTAAACATTGTTGGTGGTTATTTTAATGTCGATAATATTAGGGAAAGGTACGAAAAGTGGTGTTCACTTAAGAATATTTAATATTGCTTTAACAAAGCAATTACACTACGACTCTATGGTAAATGGGGAACGGACGTATCTTCATGAGAACAGTGTCTTAGCACTAGGTCCCCAGATGGGGAGACAGATCCTTTCGCCCAAACTGTAAAAAAGTAGAATAATAATTATTAACATTTTCCGTTCACTAATATATCTATTTATTTCTATAGACTTTTTTTATACTCTGAAATTATTTCTTCTTTCACTTAAATTTGCAGTTATTTTACATTTTAATATGCATAAAACTGTATGTATATATGAAATTACTGGCAATAAATTATGCGAATGATAAATATGCAATTTAGAATGGGAAACTTTTTTTTTTAAATATATAAAATGTTCGATAAGGAATAGCCAGTCTTAAAGTATTTTCCATATTTTATAGTTTTTTCTCATACATAAAACAGCCAAACTTTTATAAAAAGGTTAACACTATAGCTTACGATCATTTATCCCTATGGACACATAATATATCGTCTTCTTTCATATGGTTCTATACGATAAGGGATTGTCACTCAAGGTCCTTATATATAATCTATACTTATAACAAAATCGTAACTAATGGACGTCTGAACATGAAACATGTATAAGAAAAAATGTTGTTGATGCCATTAAATAACCACTAACGAGATTTTTATTTTCAATATATATCACTTTGCTTGTTTGTCGCTTTGTATTTTTGTTAGTGCGTTTGTTCACATTAATAAAGAAATAGAGAAAGGATGGAATGCAAGATCAGCGTGAATGATAAGATTTAACAACAGGAGAATAAGGTAGTATATCTGGGAAGTATGTTTAATAGAGACGTTAGAGTTAAAGGTGCCTTAGCTGCATTATTGTGACAGTGAAACGTCGGCATAGCTGCCCGTTTGCCCGTACACAATGCAATATTAGTACTGACTCTGTTATACGTCAGAAACGTGGGTTTACAGAAAAAGAATAAAAGAAAGATGAATACTGTAGAGATGCCATTTATTTATAGTTTGAGCTGAAGTAATTTAGCTGATCGCATATCCAATGAAGAGATACACAGAACTGTAGGTACAAGCGTGGATATCATAATGAGAATGAAGAAGAACGTGCTTAAATGGTTTGGAAATGTCGGGCGATGAAATGGTAAAAAAGATTTATGAAGGACAAGTGAGTGGTAAAAGAGAGGGAGGAGAAAACCTCGGTTGACCTTCGAAAACACAGTATCTACGATACTATTGGAGGGTTACCTATAAAGCATGAGGATCCCCCGAAGGGCATGTACGAAGTGGTTACTGATAGTGGACGAGGCGAAAGAGGTATTGGCGCTCCGTTCTCTCTGCCTACCCCGCTAGGGATAAAGCTAGGCTAAGTTAAGTTAAGTTGTTTGTTTTCAGGTTGCATAGTAGTAGTGTCATATTCGTTGATGGGCAGACGCCTGTGCTCGGTGCTGCCACCGTTTGACAAGACCGAGGGCAGTACAAATAGTCAACAGGTGGGGCATTTATTTTGATTAATGACAACATAATATCATGATCTTTGAGACCAGCTGTGGCGCAGACAAAAAGAGGTGAGATTATAGACACGACATGTTGTGGTATGGATTCCTACCTCTGGTAACGACAAGGAAAAGTGCAGTGTTAGCTTAACAAAACGTTTTGTCTCGAAAACTGGGTGGTAGATAAAGAACGGAAAATCTTAATACTAGGTTCTCACTACCTACACTTCTAGTAACACTGTCAAGCTTGTTCATTCAATTCATTTAGAAATTGCTAATTTTCGACGTCTCGGTTATGAAATAAGAAAAACAAATACGTATAAATTAGTTATATATAGAGTGCTAATAAGAAAGAAATAGTAAGTAATCTAAATATATTTATATCACGTAGTTATAACTATATTACAAAGTATTTAATAAAGCTCTAAAAGAGACAGAAAGCTACATATTTGGGGACTTCTTCAAAACTTAATAATTTAATTTTCTCCTTAAAGAATATTCTCTTGTCTTGAAAGTCTTTACGAACGATCCTCTAGAGTCACATATATTATTTCTGCTTAAATAAGTATGTAAATATATATTCAATTTATTTTTTTGTAAAAGTTCAGAGAGGCTTTATGCTGAACTTAAAAGGATTCTGCTTTGATTCTTGGACATTCAGTTTCGTTACCGGAATAAAGATATTACAATAAACAATATTTCACGAGAAATCGAACTCACAACCGTTGTGTATACAGGCGCAGGCTCGTTCTGAAAATTGTTTTTTTTATATGATATTATTAATATTTATTTAGAGTTGATAAAGTGCGATGTTAAGCCTCAATTAATAACTAACTAACCCTGAAAATTGTCAGACCATGTCGAGGAAACAAAAATATTTTCGATAGAATGATCGGACACAATCGTTTTTAATACATTTATTAGAGTTTAACGCTCTGTCCCGCATGTAACACGGCAAACAGAGGGAACGTAGTATCAAGACATTCCATCTTTCCCGAACCACCTCACTTTTAAGATATTTATGTGTTGCGTAGCGCAACTTTGTTATAAGAGCGAGGAAATAAAACGAAATGAAAGTCAAGCTTCACTTTATTTTATATAACAAGGCACATTGCCCGTAGAGGTTGCGGCTCGTCCGCGAGCGCAAGCGCGTAGCGTGGATATTACTGCTCCTAGCAGTACTGTTCGCGCTGTGCTGGCTCCCCTACAACATCCTACAGCTGCTGGTCGACGTGAGCGCGGTGCAAGTGGACTCAGTGGCACTGGCACTGCCGTACACCTTGTTGTTGGGTGAGGATGCACGCTTTGTTCGATATGATTGCCTGTAATATTGTGATTCGGTTTAAATTTTCTTAAATTAGTAGAAATTTTGATAGTAGCTTGGTTTAAGTGTATAGATATTTATTATTAGCACATGGCGGGGTAAGCTGAGGGAACCTAGGAACCTACTATTAAGATACTGCTCTCCATTGGCCTCGGCCTAGGCCTCGCTTGTTAATCAATCAAGTAACAGATAAGTGAAGTAAATTATTTTGCCTTTTGTATGCAATAGTTGTTTCCTGGTGACCAAATATGGTCATTTTAGTTTTTTTCATAGTTTCATGTGTTTTTGCGGGGAGGGGAGGTTGTTTGTCTCATTTACACTTTCCCTCTCAAATAAACGATCTATTAAATTTCATCACTCAAAACGCCTCGAAAATTTAAAATACAATTGCATTATTTACCTGCTAGGAGAATAACGTGTTGCTGCCGTTTATCTACAGTTAAATAAGTATTTACTACCAATATTGAATTTAGATATTCTAGTGGCTTATTAGTTCATATATTCTCATATAAATCATTAAATATATCGCCAATTATGGTCAAGAAGACATTATAAGATGAAACTATTTATATATTTGTTTAAGTTTCAGATGTATACCGCAAATAGAAGGGTGGGTACGTGGATTGGACAGAGCCTGGGACGTCAATGCCCCACTTGCGCTTTGCCTCGTTACCAGAGAATGAATTTATTAAATATTTTATTTTTTCTGCTGTTAATCGAACCAACATACTGTTTCCTTTGCAGTAGCGTAGTTGTGCGCCACGACATCTTAATTCAAAATTGAACTTCTCAGGTCACACAAATTCCGCAATCAACCCCATAGTGTACTGCCTGATGACGCGGAACTTCCGGCGCTCCCTCCGCAAGCTGCTCTGTCACGACCCCGGTGACATACACTCTAGTACTCACTTCCATGTAAGTTTACGCGCGGATATACAGTATGTGATGTAATATCTAAATTTAAAAACGTATAAAAATTTAGAACGAATCAGGATTTGAACCCGCGCCTCTTGGAATCCGTCTAAGCGCTGTGGCCACTAAGGCATTCGTTCTCCGCAAGCTCCGTTGAAATTTTTATACGCTTGTTACAACTTATTTGTGTTGTTAGCATCTCTGTAGGGAGATTTTTTACAAATTTCCGCTACCCAAAGACAATTCGTTAGAATTATCGTTTGGCAAAAGAGAATGCTATTTATTAAATATTTTTACTATTTTTAAAGTGTTATTCTACACTTAGGAAAGAAAAATACTACATTTAAATGTGTATAAAATTATATGTTATAAAATTGTAACTTCTTAAATATATGGAAAATATAGAAAAATATATTGAAGACATTTATCAAATAGTAAATAAAACCCAAAAAAATATGTATTTCATTCTTAGATTTTATGATGGATTGTCTGTCCTTTTGCGCACACTAATCTCTAGAATAGTTTAGCCGAATCGCAAGTTTTGCTACTTGACAAATTTTCCTAAAAATTAAGCTATTAACTATATATATATATATATATATATATATATATATATATATATATATATATATATATATATATATATATTATATAGTATTCCTTTAAAAATATTAACTATTTCATTTCCTCGAGCGGGGATCGAACCCACAACTTGTCGCGTTTACAGTCACACGCTTGATGTCCTGCGCCACGACAGGCTTCTAGTACTAATTTAGATATATTAAGATATATAAGCGCTACTTTTGATATATAAGCGCTTATTAATATTAGTAATTACAAACTTATTTAAATAAAAGTTTCTTGTCACGTATTAAGTTACCAAAAGTAGCTGAGCTTTGTTTGGGTAGTATTGAAATATTCACTTTAATAAAATAAATAACTCAAATATCCGTTGATATGTTATATTGTAATTCCTACTGCAGTCTCCCTTTCTTGTATCCTGATAAGTTAAATAAAGCACTTGCTTGCTTTTATTTATAATATATAATAAACTTAATAGAGTTATTCTAATCTAAGAATGTTAAAAATGCTAATTTATTTGATGATCTCTATAGGACGATCTCTTATGTGATTTTATTCCAAAGTTACCTAAAGGAAAGTTATGACGCCTAATACAACATTTGATCAAAAATTTTCAACTATTTTTGTTTATAACAATTACATTTAAAAAAAAAACTTTTTATTTATAAAAAGCAATAGGAACAAAATTGTAGATAATTAATTGTGATTGAAACAATTTTCTGTACCTTACGAGATACCGTATTAAAATCCTTAGCACCCCTTTAAACAATAAATTACGCCCTCTGAAAAATTCAATTAATCTAAATGTAACTTTTCAATAGAATATATGAATAAAAGTAATACAAATACAAAGAAAATATTTGTAAAAAAATCACAATTGCCTAATTTATTCACATATGTAGATAGCTATACCTTCAAGTATATAAATATGTAAATCTTAAATTGAAATATAACTTAACCAGACCTTTTTGGCCGCGTAAAGTTTTTTTTCTCGTCCCTCTAACGTAATCCGAGACTTTTTGCATTTTTAATGTTTTAATTCTTTTGCCATTATTTCAACGTTTACCGATGCCTTGCTTCTTACAATTTATGTAATTTTTCAAAAACTTTGCTTAGGTTTCTGATTACCTTATTTTATCCAAATTTACAACGGCTTCTCTGTCTCCGCCATTACACTCGTACGTACAGAGTGCGGTGGTGGTTAGTGAACTGTTCACACATTGTATATTGAGAGGTTTTCAGAACAAGAAAATAAAAACAATTACGTGTTCAACTCAAAAGAGAATTGAGTCTGTGGGTTTTTTCTCACTGAGCAATGAATATTGATATTATTTTTTATTTTAGATGCAGGGTCTCCGTCAAAGATCCAACACGTCTAGTGTAAGGACGTGCACCACTCTCACTTACCGCAGTAGTAACCAAAATCGTCACTCTCCCAGCATTCAATGTGCCCGAGTGAAGCGACTCTCTGTCAGAGAACACGAGGCTCAGTTCTTATAAGTACTTATATGTTTTATATCCATTTATAAGGACTTTGTAAAATTTATGTATATTGTTAGTTATTATTTATTGTTTATTAATGAATAAGATACGCCTTGAGTGGGTGTCTTTTATTTAAAGGTGTATTTTTTTTTTGGATTTTTCTTATAAAGTGTTTTTTTAATTTAAAATTTGGCAACCTAGGTCTTTTATATATTGTTATTGTTTGAATGGAAGCAACTATTAATAAAAAGTGAGTTAGTATAAGCTAATATAAAAGCATGCATTACATGTAAATATTTATATTTTATAAATTTATTCCAAAATATATAACATTACTTATTTTATTATACGGTAAAATCAATGACATGTCATTTACCTATAGTATTTTTGAAACATTCAAGATCGATGAATGTTTCAAAATTACTTTATGTTAAATTATCTTAAATAGGTATGTTAAATAGTTTCTATAAATATTATTGTATTCCTCGGGTGGAATAGCGTATTAAAAACGTGATAAATAATGATTTTAAAATTCTTTACCTTATTTTAATATTGCATTTATCAACTAATAAAATAATATGTTTTAACAAACATTAAGAGAATGTGATTCTAGTCAACATGAATTTAGGTAAATTAAGTTTAATGAGTAAATAAAACTAAAACAGCTATATTTTGTTTATTTTATTTGAAATATTATCTGTTTATTAAATTAAAGTAGCGCAGGGACACTAGCGACTATAACCGCGACAGGTCGTGGGTTCGATCCACACTTCAGGAAATGAAATGTTTAATATTTTCAAATATAATATCTCTTGTTTTCATTTCTTCGCTCTGATAACAAGGTAAAGCGCGGCGTTGAATTCCGCTCCACTTGCGGCTTCGCCCGCTTTATAGTAGTTATTCAATATAGTTACTTAAATTGTAGCCTATGTGTTATTCTCATGTATATGTTATATAACTGTAAAGTTTTATCTAAATCCGTTCTGTACTTGTTGAGTGAGGGCGGAACAAACATCCACACTCACAAACGTTCACATTTTACTGTACTAGTGTGATTTCGTCTCCATTGTCGGATACAAATATATAATAGTCGCACAGCTTCTTCACGTTGTTCTTGGACTATACGAATATTTATTTAGGTGTATTTAATGAAACTTGGTTTATAATTTTAGTATGATTGATTATATATACCTTTATACACTTATTAAATCATCATTTTTAATCTTGGGTTTTATTTCATTTTTCTGCCAAAAAATGTCGTATTTAGTTTAATAAAATGTTTATATGTATGGTGGGTACGTGGTGGATACGTGTGTATGATAATTGTAAACATATACAAATAAACAATATTTTTAAGGTTTTTCGCTTAGTATTGTTTAAATAACTGTCCATATTTTAAAAGTACGTTATTATGAACAAACAGACATTAACTTTATTTATATGTTTCGACAATCATTATAAATGAATCAAACAAAACAGATCGATGGTAAGGGTCGAAGCTACTTTAGTAACATCAACATTTTGTTTTTATTAAAATAATAAAAAATGAACTAGAATGTATTCAAAATGCTAACATTAAAGAACATTACAATGAAACACATTCCGGTGTCCAAATTAAATTAATCACCCCGTAGTTAATGCGTGCGGAGCCGCGAGCGGGTTGTTCTCATCTACTCATAAATTTTATATTTCACACTATGCTTATATATAACATTTTCACATACATCGTTCGATGTCGTCTGATTCAGTAGCGTCTAAAGTGAGTCAAAAGCAAATATAAGCAGTACTGGTGTTTCAATCACCAGTTCAAAGAAGCTTAGCAAAAACTATAGGAGATAGACAAGCAATTGGAGCAGTTGTTGCATGAACATCAACATTTGCTGGGTGTAGGTAGGTCAGTGTCGTTGCGAGATAGTGCCCCTGCGGTACGACAGGCGGCCTCGTTTATATGATTTTAACACATTTTAAAGTGTTATTCCTCTCTTAGGTAAGTAAAATACAACATTTTATACGTTTTTTTTTAAAAAGTAACTGTTCTTTTTTAAGTGGAATGATACTTAAAAGAATGCAAAGAATCTTATTTCATATTATTTAATTTAAATTGAAAGCATTAAAACGTTACGTGATTTAGTAGTAACAAGTTCAATGCCTATTCGAAAAGCTTTTAAAAACTAACGATCGAAGGAAATTATATGCAAATAAATATTTACTTTAGATTCGTAAATAAAGCTTGGCGTCAGTGTTTTATGGTGCCTTAAACAATGTTTTATTTTTGGATGAGCTCATAGCTCTGTGTTTAGATCATGCTCGTCTCTTAGTCTGCTTGTGAATGGCTGATGACATTCAGAGGCGTTAGTTACGAATTTTCAACCATTATTAAATCTTGCTCAATATAATGTCTCATTGTATCAATACTGGTATAACTTTTTGCTTCATACTCTATTCCACACATAAATCGGTTATCCATAAGCAGAGGGTACTTGAGTACGTGGTGTTAAGACAATTCGTTGCCATGGAGATACTTTCGTGCCCCATCAAATTCTTGAGGGATTACGTGTTTAGCGGGACTTTCTCTCGTTCGTAATGAAAATATTAAATTTGTAAAGCTAGTGACAAGACACTATTCTCTAATTTCCAACGAAGTCGAAGCGTGGTGGTGAACCCACAAACATCGGGGTATAAATTTCACATTTAGACAAGGCTAAAAGCAATTAAGAAACTAAACTAAGAACCATTGCGATGAACAAGGCTTTCCATTAAAAAAAACGAACTCAAATCTGTTCATTAATTCACACACAATCAGACACACAACCAGTTAAACTTACAACATCCCTCCTATTCCGTCGGGGAATAAAACATAATTGTGAACGAAAAAAAAAACAGAGTGATCAGTCACTTAGAAGTTCTATTATTTTTTAATCAAATTAATATATTCAAATAGAAAATATTATTTATTCAATATATTTTAGTCAACAGTTTTCAATTATCGAGTAAATGTAAAGCTACCATCGGCTTGTAAGGCAGTTTTGCTATGAAGAGCCTACAAGAAACTCCATATTTTAACTTCAATGTAAGTGTAGTTTAATTATAACAAAGACTGGCAGCTATCGTTCATAAAATTTAATCAACTTTTTAATGATATCATCCATTTAAAATACCGTAATATTTTTAACTAAATGAAATATTATAAAAAATAAGACAAGTGTTGGAACACTATATTCTCACAGTTAATATAATCGTTTTTTCAGTTCACTCCGTATCCCGTATATAGCAGGGTAGGCAGAGGGAGATGCCTGAGAACCTAGAGTTAAGATACTCCATCACCATAACACTTCCTTTGACATTAAAATTTCCGTTACCTACGTTTCGCTGACTTCTGGAGGAATTTGCCTTTTTATTAGAGCAAAAAAAAAAAATAAACAATCTGTATAAATAATATATCATTCCTTCTAGAGAGGATCCTACCCACAAGCATTGCATTAAAAGTCGCACGTACGTGCCTCTACACTACAATAGGCCCCACCACGGCAGTTGAACATATTATAAAACTGAAATAATTACACTTTACATAAAGCGTTCAGTGGCCTAACGTTTTGTTATAAGAATATATGAGAACTTACAACAAAACGCTACTTTCTTTCACATAATATGTACATTTCCTTCAAAATGCCTGAAGCATGTGAAAATATTTTTTCTCATTGTTCTGTGAATCGCTCTTATGAAAATCTCATGTTAGTTCAGTTTGAATTTTTTGCTATCTTTTTTATTTCTTTATTATTTTTTAGCTTCACTATGTATTCCGCACATCGCAGGGTACAATCCATCCATATTGAGACACTTTCCGTTCTCGACTTCCCACATATTTTGAGGTCTGTGTCGAGTGGCGGAACTCAACGCCGCGCTATGCTTTATGTTAACATAACGAGGAAACAAGAATATGTACATGGAATCAAACTAACAACCGGTCGCTGTTATAGTCGTACGCTTGTGTGAATTTGTAAGTTGAATTGAATTATTATGACTGAAGTATCATTATTTTTTATAATACACTACACTGATTGTTTTTTCGATAAATTTGTTATTTCATAACCGTTCTGATGGAGTGAAAGATATATAGCTGCGTCACAAGCAATACGTTTAGGCTTGTTGTGCCTCTCTATCGTTTGTTACGTGCTCTTGTTTGCACATGATATTTGGATGACATTTGAGTACAACTGGCGTTTATTGATATACAAGACGTTATCACGTTAGAAGTAGCACTCTCTCGAGTAGGAACATCACTCACAAAAATATTAAGTATATCAATAGCCGTATTACCTAATATATCATGGCCGCGTCCATTTTAAAGTATAAATATAAAATACTAGCATATAATTATATATTTATTGCCGACGTTTATTCTACTTAGATGCGATGATCTAGAATGTAATGTTCGTAACATTGGTCTTTTTATTGTTCTTTATGTAATAAATTTTGTTCTTCAGATGCTTTTGTTGGATTTGAGCTATTTTCAACATTTTTAAAGTGCTATTCCACACTTAAGAAAAAAAGCTTATTTTAGTAAACGGATAAAAAATTGAAAGTAGCGGAATTTTTACCTGCACCTCTTGAAAAGCGTCTTAAATATTTGACTTCCAAGTATTAGAATATATGATATTCTTCAAATACAGATTAAAACTCACAACAAATTATGTGGCTTGTTTTGCTAACAAACACACAAACTTTTTATTTGATCATTTACGAGTACATACGTTAAACGCAATCCAACTTACACCTCAACCATAATTTCGTTTTTACACGTGTCTTGTACCACTCATTCAAAATGCCTTTCAAAACGAAATTCATGTTAACTAATTTACAAATATTTGATGCTCCGCCAAAAATACACTTAGTTTATTTTTTACAAGAAATTTCATGATATCATATTTATGTTTAATATTGGACAATGTCTGACTTTAACAGCGATAGCTATAAGCTCTTTCCCTCGATTTTTCTTAGAATTTCAGGTTAATGTTAGTCCTACTGGCCTTAACAGTGGGGAGGGGAGACTCTCTTCCTGAAATTGCAAGTATTAGTAGACCCCTGCGTGACCCGAACCTAGGTTTGTTGAAATCAGTCGGATTCGATGCTCGAGAGAGGGAATGTATTGTAATTTAGGCAGTTTAAATATTTGTTGTAAAAAATTGTACTGAAAATATTTAGTTTTTAATTTGGTTAGATAATACGACAATGGGTATTGTTAGTAACGACCCAGAAATAAAATTCTTCTAAGTACATGGAAAGTCCCAAAACCTATCGCGCTTATAATCGCATACTTGTGCTTCTGTACCACGAAAAGTTCAAGGTCCAAATATGAAAATCATAATTTAAATATTATCATTTCCTTTGCGTTTGAATCGAAACCATATTAATAGCGTGTACAGTCAGTCAGAAGCTGTACCACTGCGTGACACGACCCCGGCATTACTATAATGAGTAGTATCATTCTCTATTTATAATTTATTTACAATCATGCTGTATTCCGTAGACAAAAGGAACTTAGAAAGCTAGTATGAAGTCATTATTCCTATTAAGGCATTTTCTCTGCCTAAAAATTGTCGAATTTTTAACATATTTCGCGTTGAACAGTGAAAATCAACGCTGCGTTTTGTTTTCTTCTTATTTCACTATTTTATTTTCACAAATGGGAATCGAACCCAAAACCTTGTCGTGTACACTCACAAGGTTGATCCCGTGTGGTACGACGCTCTCAGTTTCATCATATAACATATTTTTTATACCAAAAATCACCTATTTCATATAAATTTATCCTAAATATTCATTAACAAATTATAATTATGATGTTATGAACACTGCGATTTCTCTATAAATCAATGTGTAATACTGATAGCAACAAACAAGACATAAATTAAACGAAATTAATTTGCCAAAGCATACAAATCTGACGTACAATTGAAGCTATATTTACTGTCGATCGAATAGATGTACCTTTAGATTTGTTCGTGAACGTACAAAATTGAGGCGTAATGTATGCGTATGATGCTCGTGAGTTTGATTCCATTTGGGGAATATTTTCGATTATTTCCCTGCTCTGACAAGACAAAACGCGGCGTTGAGTAACTCCAATTTTCATATCGATGAGAAAGTGTAGAACTGATAATCAATCCACCGCGCACTAAATTTTAAAAAAATGTACAGTAGAAAAAATATGAACTACAAAATAAGAATAAATGTACAAAAAACTCCAATATTATTTGCTTGAAATAGAACTTGTATTTGACAAATATTAACGTTAGTTTTGGCAGCTAACGTTAGTTTTAGTATCTTTTTTAAATATACAAGGGTTCTTTTTCCTTTCAAATGAAACTTGAGACCAATGATGTAACGTTAGATGAATTCAAATTATTTTCTTACTTTTTATTTTGTCTTTTTAATCTCCGATATAAAAAGAAAGATGTTATGAGCTTCTGTCTATCTGTCTATAAGGCACCGTAACTCCTGAATTAATGAATATGCTTACTTAAGCACGTACACGTACTTACGTGTGATTTTCAATGAAAAGCCTTGTGCATCGCAGTGGTTTTATGAAAGTCGGATTAGTAGTTTTGAAGCTATTTTGCCAAAATTATACTTTACTTACTCTATGGATATGGTGGTGGAATCGATTTCTATTACTTGATAAATTATTTACATTTTTCTGTTCTGGCAGGTAAAGTGCAGTCTTGAGTGTTCAATGTCTCAAATTCAGGTAAAATTCGTGGGACGAAGTTTCTAGCTTAATGCTTTTTTATATGTAGCAATTTCGCATTTTTGCTACTTGTAAAAAACATAAAGCTTGGATTTCAATGTAGTGAGCTTTAAAGTAGTAAGGGGGTTAAACTAAATAGATATTAGGGGTTCTTTAGAATATAGAATCACCCCACCATTTGAACGCACACAGCCGTTGCATTTAACTTAACACATACCTAATATTGCACCGTACTAATGTTAAATTACAATAAAGCTGTGGTATTCCACAACTGTAACTGTAACTGTAATTGCCAACATGTAGTAATTTGGTCGATACAACATGGGTTACCTTCAATAGACACGTCATGGGCGGTGATGATCACTAAACCGCAAAATAACTATAACCGTATAAATATAACCGTACCGTACCGTATAACCGTATAAATATAACTCTTACTTGCGCCTTCACTCACATGTCAGTTCGCCTAATAAAAATAATCTCTCTCAATAAATGGACTATCCAACACAAACACAGTTGTTCGATTCGGCGCAGTAGATATTATAAAAGTAAAACTGTAAATTATTATTTTATAATACCAGTATAATCTATAATGTACTTCCTGAAATCTAAATAGATCTTGGCATTGGTTCAAGTTAGGTATTAAATATACATTAAGTGATAACGTTTTGCTCGTTAATCCGCCTACAGCTAGTAAATCAATTTTCCGTACAGAATTTTGTAGTGAAATATTTAGAAAGATTGTTGTTGTAAACGATGGTTTTATGTTTAATTCTTATTAAAAGTAACCATAACAAGAATTAATAAAATCATTTAAAATATCTTCGACTCAAAAAACGTTCGCATAGTGCTAGAGCTGCACAAATACTAGAGTTCGTAGCTCGTAAACTACAAATCTGATTTTCATCAAAAATCATTACTAACTAACTTGTAATATGATGGATTTCACAATGAGAATGAAGAAAAATATGCTCATGTCTTGTGTCATGTCGAGAGAATAAATGTAGAGAAAAAAATAAATAGTAATAATAATAATAATGTAGAGAAATACTATATAATATATATATAAAGCAGATGTGAGTAGTGAGAAGGCCAGGGGAAGACTTCGTTTGACCTTTGAGATCACCAAGGACATGCAAAAAAGATTGTTAGTAGAGAAACATATAGAACGAAGTGCTACTACTATTTTGTCTGTACTTATACTTTAAATAGAACACCGTTTTGAAATATAAGAACAACCTTTGAATATTACACAATATAGAAGAGATGGAAATTTAAACCCATATTATGTGAGAAATATTTAAATTACAAAAACAGATTTACTTTAAGCTTTTAGATAAGCTAAAACTCTGAAACGTAAGGGGAATGCAAAGTTCGTTAAATCGTTAAGGCTGCAGTAAGTTTGAGTGCTAAATATTTCATTACATTACCGAGTATAACATATAAACTGATTTTATCGTAGCTGTCGCTTGCAACTTTGTTTATGGACTTTAAGACATAAGTAAAAAAACTGTTTCTCATTTGTTTGACTTACTTTTATTTTAAATATAAATATTATAGGCCTGTCATATGGTCACGAGCATGCAACTGTAAAACGAGAGATTATGGGTTCGATCCCCACTCGAGGAAATGAAATATTTAATATTTTCATTGCGGATGTAAGGAAGTAGCAGATTCATTTTATCCTAGAAAAAGTCATGGCGGTATTTAACTCCGCGGTTTTTTACAAAAAATGGAATCAAAACTACAACCATCAGGTTATAAATAAAAATAATATTAATATAAACAACTCCAAGGGGTGTTCTAACATGTAACCGCTTCGTACAGACGTAGTTCAAGAGATATATTCATTAAGAGCTTTTTTTATTAATATTCTTGTAAAACTAAAGTATTTTAAGAGAAAGACATTATTGACATGCAGTTTATAATGCTTTTTCAATTCTATCTGAGGCTTAGGTGAAATATATTGCTTGGAGCAAACTAATATTAATACATTTTTTTTCAATTACAATGTACATTCCGAACATAACAGAGTAAGCAAAGGGAACCTGGGAACCTAGTATAAAGTCACAGTTATGACATTTCCGAAATAAGACATATTAAAACATTTCCTCCCCTCACTGTCCTCTGAATTTTGTAGCCATTGCGTATTTGCCTCATTACTAGAATAAGTGGGAATCGAGCCCACAACCGCCTTACCGTTGCGTTTACTTTCTATGTGAACTATAATACGGTTTTCAATATCGACAAATAATGATATAAATTTGATTCGACAAAACGTTCCAACGTTTTGCACTATATATCTAATTGTTTTCTCGTTTCATACAAAACCCACACTAAAACATCTGCGTCGCACATTATTTTGACGTAAAACAAAAATTTTCTAAAGGAAAATTAATATAATACTAACAAAAAAACGCCACGCCACTTTATGTCTGGTGGTCAAAGGTTAGAAGTGAGGAACAGATGTGTTTTTAATGGATCGGTTAATAACCTAGGTTCCTGCTTTGTGCTGGATACAGTGTGATATTAAAAAAACATTTGACAGTTTTTCTGTTTATGGATATTCAATAATTATTATGGCTTAATTAATATAATCATTATGGTTTCATAGACAGCAATGTCTCGAAAAATAGGCAGTGGGATACTTATTTCCAAGTAATAAAACAATAGATTCTCTGTTATATGGAAGATACGCTGTGATGCTACAAAAAAATATATAAAAACGATTAAACAGTTCTATATAAATGAACATAATATATAGTTAAATACATAACAACAAGCGGCTTACTTCTTGATGGCGTGGATTTACGTACACGTAAAGTTATTTTCGAAGAGTCAAGGCTATTTATAAATATGATGTGAAAATGATTTAAAAATACATAAAGTGTGATTATATTGTCTGTAAGTGTAGGCGGAGGTCGAAGATAGTTATTCAGTTTATTTCTTTAATGATGGCGTATCGAGCGTGCCAGTGGAGAACAAAATTACTTTGCCAATACCTATGTTACTAACTATGTTACTAACTATCCATATTATTTTTTATTAAGCGCGTTAATCTACGATAGGTAGTACCTATATGTGTAGATATCGAAAATATTTGGATTGACCGAATAACATAATGAATTACCTAAAAATTAATATTTTACCTTCACACTGCATTCCGCACATGGCAGGGTAAGCAGAGGCGACTAGAAAAATAAAATAGAATATCATTCTCACTAGACTTTGTATAGAAATGTTCAAATTTTCGTATATAAATAACAATTAAGCTTTGAAATAAAATAATACTTATTGTAATACTTGAATAGACTTAGTTCATTAGGAATATTAAACAACAATTAAATTTTAATTGAAAGTTGAACGCCCGCTACAATTAGTTCGGGGTGAAAGAAAATATGTATAAGTTGATTTATTCTTGTATTATTTCAATCTGTACTAAGTGAAAAATTTTCTACTACTATTGTAGGTATAAAATAGATATTTTTTTAGCTTTTATTCTTAAAATTTTAGTCTCAATAGAAGTATAAATGTCATTGACATAATAATGTATGCATTTAAAATCAATTTGAGGCCCGTCGTGACTCAGGTATGTACGCATAAGCGCGATAGATTGTAATTCCAGCGAGAAACTGAAAAAAATATAAATATGATGAAAAAGAAGACAAAGTAGAGATTTTTTGCTGTGGCTGCTCTATATACAGCGGTAGATTTTTAAACCTAACAGAAATTTTAGCATTTCATGTATACGAAAAAATTACACGATTTGACTTAAAACACCCATATACCAAAAGCTACTTAATCATTATGGCCAAACTTCAACTGTTTTATAGTGTATATATATATATATATATATATATATATATATATATATATGTATATATATATATATATATATATATATATATATATATATATATATATATATATAT
>DWMZ01000502.1:0-22116 GCA_018249855.1 Eueides tales michaeli | reverse complement strand
ATATATATATATATATATATATATATATATATATATATATATATATATATATATATATATATATATATATATATATATATATATATATATATATATATATATATATATATATATATATATACAAACCACGTTTAACTTTAAATGAAGTAGATATATATTCGACCCCCACTCGATGTAATAAATTATTTTTAACTCCGCTGTAGTGAAATACAATGAATAGAATATTGATTTTGTTTTTTAAAAACTATTTGGAATATATCAAGAATAGTGATAACAAAAATATATTGACTATATTTTCTTTGTCTATAGAATTTCTCTATAGAATTAAATTAAAAAAAAAAGATTATTTGAGGTCGTTCGTGTCGCAAAGGCACAAAGTGGTGTTCGATTGTCACTAAAGTTATAGTAAGTAGACAAAGCGTGACGTTGAGTTCATTGACGCTTCACAGAACGCTTAAAAACTTTTGTAGAAAGAGAAGAACGGAGTGTATTAATATTAGGTTACGTTTGCCTACCTTGTTAGATCCGAGATGCTGTGAAAAATAAAATTTAAAAAAAAAACGGATAAAGAATGTAAAAAGTCAAATCACAAACAAAAAAAAATATAAAAATTATTAGAAATTATTAAAAACTGAAACTCACCTTGAATTACAATTTTTAATAGTTTTTCACATACAAAATTTTCATTAAATATAAATTCTATTTTGCTTGTTTTATTACAAAATTACCAGTTTTGTATATGTTTCGACGCCGAAAATCCTTTTTTACGGTAAAGCTTTTATAGATTACGTTTATGTGTGTAATAAAACAAAGGTTTGCGTTCTCTTCTCACAAGGCTGTTCTGACACAGTGGAATAGTCATATTGAAATTAGTTTAATTTTCTCACACTAGTAGACAATATTTTCCCACTCTAGTAGACAATATATTAAGTTACTCCACTCAACACACTGTAGATAGATGAACGAGTAGTGGAAAATGGAGTATGATATTTTTTTTGTATTGTTGAGCTCCCCACAGACTAATAGTTCGAACTTAGGGAAGAGTCTGTTTCATTTATATCAGAACAGGTATTTCAAGGATGTTTTTTTTAAAAAAAAAAATACTTTAGAAAACGTTTAAAACTCAAACAACACAACTTTTAAAATTAGTAATTTTTTTTTTTTTAATTTCTTTTGTTTTTGTTTGTTCAAATATTTTTTTAACTTTGTTTTTTTTATTTTTGTGATAACCAAGCACTCTTCATTTTTCGACACATTGAGTGATGAGTGCGAAACTTAAGAAAGCGAGAAAATACAAGTAATTTACTCCGAACGGAAGTCAAACCTATAGCCGTCGCATTTAGTCAGACAGAAGGCCCACGTATATTATAAAAAAAATCTACGGAAGTAAACAATATATGGATTAAATTAAAACTATTTGTAACGAATTTAGTATTCAGAACACTTCTATAATCAAGGATTAACCGTAAATTTTTGAAATGGTTCACTCTATTAAAGTTTAAGTAATTAAGAGATATGATTTTGTGATTTTTTGAAAAATATTCCGATAAAATTCTGACGATTCTAACTAATTAAGAATTTGAATCTAAATTTTGATTGGATACACAAATTCCGTTAATTGTTTCTTTTTACACTAAATTGAATAATAAAATGTACTGCAATTGCACTGTCTCAACAGCAATATCAAAAACAATAACTGACGTGGATTCCAAAGATATTGACGATATTAAGTTTTAAATGAAACACTTTTAAACGGATTAATCGCGTATATTGAGTTTTAAACATTTTTGGAAACCCGACGTTTCGAACACTGTACAGTAGTCCGTGGTCACGGGTAGACAGTCTAAGTGTAAAGTGTTCGAAACATTGGATTTCCAAAAATGTTTGAAAGTCAATATACGCGATTAATCCGTTTAAAAGTGTTTCATTTAAAATGTGTAACAATCGCGAAAATCAAAGATACGACCATATTAAGATTAAAAAAAGTATTTATTTCATATTTTAGTATCCAAATTATCATGTATCATTTATCAAACATGTAAGTTCAAACAGAGCTGAATAAATTATAGTACAATTTATAAAAGTTGATAAACTTAGGCTTGCGTCCTGGTGATGAACGAAATCTTAATAAACGTAGAAGTGCGTTAATCTTTAAGATTCGCAGCGGCACAAGCATCTGACTATAACCGACAGGTTCTGGGTTCGATCCCCAGTCGAGGAAATGAAATATTTAATATTTTGAATTTAAATATTTAAGGTAATACCGCCACTCAACACGCAATGCCTCAAATACGGCGAAAAGTGGGGAACGGAAGTCTTAACACAGTTCCCAGGTTCCCTCTGCCTACCCTACCTCATGCGGGATACAGCTTGAAGCTAAAAAAAATCAAATATTTAATTTCCTCATTTACAGCCACACGCTTGTCCCTTGCGCTTCAAAAGACCTCTTCCTTGAACTTTTTTTTAATGCATCTTGAAAAACTTCGAACCAATGGATTGTAATATCTTACTATGTTCTTTTAAAAATATTTTTACAGTAATCACTTTAGAAAACATTATCTTACTAATAAATATTATATCATATATATAAAGAAAAAATATTATCGTTTACTCCTTTCCAGTACAATACTACACGTTTTAATTTAATTTCGCATCACACCGGGCTTTGTGCTCGAGTTAATCAAATCTACGGGATATCTGCTACGACTACCTCAGCTTTCAAACCTGGAGTGTATTTTACAATGTAAAATGTGAACTATTGTTTTTATAGTTTTTACTTAGTTTTTATGAAATATTGTTTTTGAGACCTGTTGGGGCGCAAAGGTATAAGAGTGCTACTGTAAAAATGAACATATAACATATCGATGTTATATGTTCATTTTGTTCACTTTAGTAACACGGCAAAGCGTAGCGTTCGGCGGAAAGTGGGGACTAGAACGGAATATTTTAACATTTAGTTCCCAAGTTTGTCTACCTACAAATAAAAGGTTAAGTTGAAAACAATAAATATGGACCTGAAAAAAATCAATATATTTTAGTAGGTAAAAGCTCACGTTCACATTAGTGAGCTAAGTTGAGCAAAGTCGTCTTAAAATACCTATAGGCATACCTACTATATTAAATTGAATTTGAATATTTTGTTCAATTAGAACAAATAGTTCCAGAGATTAACGTATAGCTTAAATTGAAATGTCAGGGTAGGCAGAGGCAACATGGAAACCTAATGATAAGACACTGCCTATTGCTATGCGTAATATACATCACAAAACAAAAAGAAATAATATCACGAATCCACACGTATCATGAAAAAAAATGGTAAAATACCATACAAGATGTTTCCTTTTATTTTAAAAGAACCCAGTAGCTAATTTATTATCATTTAACTCTTTGGCGTATACTTGTATGTTGAATAGAAAAATCTTTTTTTGCTTTAGCGTTAGCACCACATTACTTTGTGGAACGAATATGAGCTATTCTTTATGGTACTTCCAGCCGCAAGCTTTTACATAGTTACTTTGACTTAAAACTGGCAAATGAGTTTTATTTTATATTATATTTAGAGAAGATTCTTCAATTTCTAAGTATATATACTAAGACAGACTCGTGTCGTTATGCAGGAGCACAAGAACAGATTGTGATTTCGATCCCTATTTGAAATGAAATATTTATTATTTTGAAATTAATATATATATTTTTCATTTTTTCGTTCTGGAAACAAGACAAATGCGCGGCATTGAATTCCGCAACTCAACACGCAATGCTTAAAATTTAGTGGAAATTGGGGACGGAACGGAGTATCTTAATACTAGGTTCCCAAGTTCACTTTGCATAGTTTATCATGTGTGGTGTACAGTGTGAAGCGAAAAGAATATATACATACAAAATATATACTTTTTATAAATGATTGTAAGAAAGATGGATATAATTCAGTACTAATATTATTACGTCATTGTTTTGTACGTGTGCTGAAAACGCATGTTAGTATTAGACTACTTCTATTTACCTTAGTATATGTACATGATTAAACTATATTTTATTGTAGTAAAAAGTAATTGTTAGTATTGATCATTAGGTAAACTAAACGATTCTATTATTAACTAACCCAAAGAACACTATTCAACTCAATGAGTTGCATCCATTTTATATGAAGGCCTTTGTATTCTCCACTTAACGATATAATTATAAAATTAAAGTAACAATTACCCTTAAAATAACCATAAAAGTAGTTAAAATGCAATATAGGAACTATAATATTATTATTTTCAATATGTTAACACATTGATGTTCTGCACAGTCCGTCCTTTGAGACTGTGCAGAACATCAATGTGTTAACATATTGAAATATATATATATATATATATATATATATATATATATATATATATATATATATATATATATATATATATATATATATATATATATATACACGCTTTAATTGTGTTGTTCGCATCTCTGTAAGAGATTATTACAAATTTCCACTACCCAAAGACAGTTCGTTAGAATTATCGTTTGGCAAGAGAGAATGCTATTTATATAGTTCAAATTTTTATACGTTTTGAAATAAAATATTTTTCTTTCCTAAATGTGGAATAACACTTTAAAAATAGTAAAGATATTTAATAAATAGAAACAGATTGCTTTAACACTAGGATCCCTGTACGCCTGCCGTTTAAGCGATTCAGTGTGAACTTTAAGCAAAAATATTGCTTTTGTTATGTGTAAAATATATTGTATAGTATATAAGTAATAAAATACTAAGATCCCGGAAGCTTATATTATATTTATTTTACTCGCGCTTTCAAGTCTTTGTTTTCTTTACGAACGAAATACTCTCATTTAATATTGACTTTACTAACGAAAAAATATACATTTTTTTCGTTAAATTACGTTTGTAAAAATTTTCGTATGGTAATAACGTAAATAATTTCTATTAATTCTAAATAAAACATAAGAACTTCGAAATTGCTAGATAAGAAACATATGGTTCAGTTGTTAATGTACTTAAACAGTTTCTGAGAGGCACAGGTTCAAATTCTGATGCACGTTTTATTTGTATTTCTTTCTTTAACCAGGCCGTTAGTCAATGTCAGTCATGAGTGAGTGGAATGAGTCACCAACTTAGTGACTAACTTTTAAAAACACTAATTTTACATTTATGCGTTTTCTAAAAAAAAAAACAAGGCAAACAAGCGTACAGGTCACCTAATGGTAAGTGTTTACGGCCATCCACGGCCCCGTGTAATACCAGAGGAGCTACAGGTGCGGTGCCGGCCTTTAAGGTGCAAAATAAGAACTGACCTTAAAAGGTGACATAAGAACAGGAAAAGCTATTTTGCAGTTGTGTGACACGTAAAATGAAAATCAAAATCCCACTGTAGTGGGGTACCCCATGTCTAATAATGAATAATATTTAAGCTTCTGACGTACTGTGACATTAGAAAATTTAATCCTAAGTCAAAGAGTTTCCCAAAACACTCTCTTTGATAAATCTGAAAAAGAACGCACAGCGAGAGGACTTCTCTACGAAAGGGGGTATTAAATGAAACTTTAATTCTTATCGAATGGGGGAATTAACTTTTAATTGTTATCGAAATAGCAAAGTATTCTGGAATCCTTAAATATCACTAATATGAAGAGACAGCGTAAAGGACGCACGTACGACTTGGGGGACATTAGTACTTTAAAAAATTGCGAAAAAATAAGAAATACGGTAAGCAAATCTCAACGTTACATACTTAAAAAATATATAAAATTTCTAAAACAAAAAACGTCTATAGCCATAGCACAACAAGAATCCAACTAAAAAAAATCAAGTGCTCCAATTAAAATAGAAAAAGGCGTCAAACAGGGAGACCCTCTGTCACCAAAATTATTTTCAGGGGTACTAGAGTCAATATTCAGAAAATTCGATTGGAACCATTTCGGGACCAAAGTGGATGGCGCAGCGTTGACACATTTAGGATTCGCTAATGATGTTGTGCTGTTCGCCAAAACATCGGAGGACTTAAGTAGAATGATAAAAGAGTTAGCAACTGAAAGCCAGAAGGTAGGGTTGGAACTAAACCCCGATAAAACAAGAGCGATGACAAATGGAATCAAAAATAAGATTGAATTAGAAAAAACACAAAAAGACTACACGGATATATATATCTATTTGGGACAGCAAGAATCCTGCGCAAAGAAGTCGGGAGCAGAATTATCAATGGCTTAAAAGAGGTCATGAAGGATAAAGAACTACATATAAACTCAAAGAGCAAATTTTTCAACCCCTGTATTACCCGTTCTCACTTATGGCTATCAATCATGGTCAGGAAACTACACAGGAAATGACAAAGATGCTTGAAGTCTGCCAACTAGCATTGGAAATGAGTATGCTGTATGCTTAACGTGTAAAAACCGACAAAATTAAAAGCAATATCATCAGAGGCAAAACAGAAACCACACACATAATATCAAAAATTAATAGACTGAAATAGTGATGGGCAGGGCATTTAATAAGAGGTCATGACAAATGGAGCAAAATGGTGATAAGGTGGTATCCCTGAGAAGGCAAAAGGAAAAGGGGCAGACCGCAGAAGAAGTGGGATAATGATATCAAGCATGTAACACGAGTGACCTGGAACAAAGTGGCTCAAAATAGGATGGACTGGAAACGGTTGGTGGAGGCTTTTGCCGACTGGCAAACAGATTTGCAAAAAATTACTAAGCAAGGAATTCTAGGTTAGAACATATCTAAATTTAGGTTTTAAAGTTTGAGAAATGTAATTACAAGATCTGAATAAAGCTATATTATTATTAATATTATTTAAACAATCGATTAAATCCGTATCCGTAATAACTAAGATTAATTAAATAATATCCCAATTACAATTTCCTCAAAACAACTTGTAAAGATCTCAAAATACATAAGTATAGAGTTATCATCTCCCGCTCTTTATGTAGCTAATTATTTATACTAATATAAAGTAAAAGCTGCCTTCAAAAGCCTGCTTTTTGGAAATTATTTTCGATCATTGGACATTGGACTGTGTTGTTCGTCTATCCATATGCTTAGATAATTTATATTGAGATTGTGCAGCAGCTTTTAAGCTAACATTCAAGTATAATGTACAGGTCTATGGTCTGTTCGAGCACAGAAATAATTAATATTCTAATCCGACCCAATCAATAGATATGTACAAGCATTAATTAATCGTATTTGCTGCATTTCATTTAATTCAGTGATTCCAAGTCGATACATGGGTACCTTTAAAAAGGTCCATCTCTATCTTAAAGGCTGTAGCTCCCCTGGCATTACATGGGCCCATGGGCGGCTGAGACTACTCACAATCAGGTGACCCACACGCTCGTTTGCCTTGTCTTTTCCATAAATGAACTATTGCAAATGAATTATCGTTCATGAGTACGCCCGCAAAACTGAGTTTGTCAACTTTTATAAATTGTACTTTCTGTTTACTTACAATCCTAAAACTGATAAGGCACCCTCGGTGAGTTAGTACTACTCGAAATGTACCGGTTTTTTTTAATTGGAGCTTAAATTTTTTATTTTGTTAATTCCCGTAAATTAGGAGTAGGCAGAGAAAATTTAGAGTTACGTTACTCTTTCATAGTTGTCGTTGAATTTTCAAGATATTTTGTATTAATTAGCTGAATTCAATATCACGCATTATCTACTATAATTAAAAATAAATTAAATATTATTTTTCTGTAAGTACCAATATCATAAAAGTAGCGTTTCAAATGAACGGGCAAACATCTAAATAAACTTTCTTGTCACGGTGCAGGAGCACAAGGGGCACAAATACAAAATATTTTACTTTCTTTTCCCAGGTAACTTGGCAAAGTGCGGCATTGAGTTTTACCACTTGATTAGAAATACCTCACATTTGGGCGCAAGTGGAGGAACGGAAGTGTCTCAATGGGAACGGAATGTCTCAAGACTTGGTTCCCAAGTTGTGTGGGATACAGCGTGAAATTAAAAAAAAATCTTATTGAATAAAGCATGATTATCGCAGAATTTATATGAATTTTGAGTAATTAGCTTTATTACAATTCCGCTTAATATATACTTACAAAGTAAGTAACTTTTAAATGAACCAAATTAAGAATTTCCTTCCAGCCGCTTACCGCAGTATTAACATCGCGGTTTTACTCTTAAACTTGTTAATTAAAAGCTTTTATGAAGTTTTGTCTGTTGTGGTACAGTGAAACAGCTTATGACTCTAAGCGTTAGGAGTGAATCATTTTCATTTTTTCATTATAATAATAAAGTCAAGTCATTTAACAGCGTTGAATTACGCCACTAAGTACGCAATGTTTCGAGGTTAGTAGTGAGTAGAGTGGTACTGCCTTAATAGGTTCCCTGTCTAACCGTCTGTATACAGGAAAGCGATTTATTCATTTATTTTTATTTAATTTTGTATTCTGATACTTAAGAATCTCTTTAGTTAATAATAAATTGTTTATGGAATGAAATATTACTTGTGGAATCCAAAAATATCAAATGTACATTGTGACTCAATAGCAGAATATTTAACTCTACATGTCAGAGTAATAGACTCGATTGCCACTAGGGGAATATTTAGAACATTGACATGTATTCGTTCAGGGAAGCAGTAAGGCAAAACGTACCCTTGAGTTGCACCACCCAACATGCAATGCTTGAGGCATTTGGTGGAAAGTGGGTAAGGGAACGGAGTACCTTAACTGATGTTTCCGAGTTCCCTTTTGTTATGTGCGGTATATAGCTGGAAGCTGAGTGTATGAGTCAAGTAAGGTGCGGCTTTGACTCGGCATAAAGCGAATTTCGAGAACATAGTGTCTCAACTCAAGTCTAAACATGAAGTGAAAAGTCAAGAACATAGTTTTCTTACTAACAACAATATTTATTTTACATTTAAACATAATTAACATTGAGATCTCGACAACAGGTTTTACAATACAAGCTGACAGACACTGCGGTTAAATTCATTCCTCCATGTGGGAATCGGACCGGCACTTTTATCTTTAGCCAGATGCTAAAGTAAACGCCATACTATTAGAAAATTAGAAAGTAGTGTCAGTTAAAACTTTAAAATAGTGAAACCTCATTTCACTGTAAAACTACTGTGTGAGGATGCGTGCTTTGTTCGAGTTCTGTTAATTCGTGAGAGATTGAAATATAATATTCTGTAAATTGATTAAGTAGTGCAATGATTTTATTTTAGTTATTTTCAATACGTCGCTCTAGTAGACCAATGCGGCGTTGAGTTCCGCCATTCAACGCAATGTCTCAACTACAACTAATGTAATAAATGGAGAACGGCGTATTTTAGTTAGGTTTTCTTATGCCTATTCAGATATGCGGGAAAAACGAGCTATCTTTTTTATTAAGTAATATTTATTAATTTTCATTTATCATTTTTTATTCAGTATTTATAATTATAATAACTCATTACACTTAAATATTATTTGGTTGAAAATGCAAATGAACGCAAAACTCTTAACTTCCCTATTTGTAGATGGGTAAATAATTTATTATCTAATTCAAATAATAGGAATTATTTGTCAAAAATTCGTCAAGAAATTTTTAAGATTGTCGTTTTTCGGACGTCTGATCCGAAACCCGGTGATAAAATACATCATCTATCAACGTCGATGGGTACAGAAAATAGACGACTCAACCAAAATCGTGGCAATATGCTAATAAGCAAAAAGGTAAGCGATATAAGAAATTACTTTACTTTCAAAAGAAAATGCAAAATTGAAGAAATGTTTCTAGCAAAATATATGTTGAAGTTGTAATATTAAATTTTATGAAAATAAATGTTAGTAATAATTAGGACGGTCTCGCGGAGGAAAAAGCATGCGACCGTAAATGTGACGGGGTAGGGATTCAATCCCCTGTTGGAAATGGAATATCTAATAATTTCAGTTCTTCGCTCTGGTTACTCAGTCTATACGCTGTGTCTGATTGGCGGCAAGTGGAGAACGGTAGTGTGTTATTGGGAACGAAGTGCCTTAGCACTAAGATTCAAGGCTATCTCCACCATGTCTATCACGCAATGTGCGCGATACAGCGTGAAGCTGAAAAAAAAACAATGATTGATGTTGGCCTATATATACTTATAAACAAAATGAACCCATTTTGCTTTGCGAAACCCAACTTTGAGAACGGTACGGTGTATTTTGACACTTTGTTTGAGAGTTCTCTGCCTACCCTGCCTACCCTGCCATGTGAGGGATATAGCAAGGGGCTGAATAAAAACCCTTTTATCTATTTAATCTTATTCTTTCTTAAGCTGTATTCTGCATATTATAGGGATAGGGTATTGCGTATTGAAGGGCGGAACTCAATGTTACGCCTTGCCTTGTTACCAGAGCGAAGAAATTAAAATATTTAATATTCAATTTCATGAAAAAGTCAAGTGGGGACCCAATTTCCTCAAGTGGGGATCGAACCCACAATCTGTTGTTTACACACGCTTCTACCACTATATAAGCTATATGCGTATATGTTTAATAAACTAAACGTACATTACAATCACTAATACAGCTCTTGTTATAATTAGTAGCTTGAATGTAATCGAGTTTCTTGATTAGATTTGAATATAATTGATTAGTATATAATATGTAGCGTATAATATCACAATGGATATTGTTGTCAAAGCGCAGTTAAACAGCATATAATATAGACTAGAGCTAATTAAATATTTTGAATTATCCGCCCTTGTAACAAGACAAAGGACGGCGTTTAGTTACTTAAAACGTCTAAGTCTAAGCAATCAGTTATAGCTTTTAAGGAATTCAAAATATTTCACCTTCACGCTGTATCCCACACATGGCAGGGTAGGCAGAGGAAACTCGATAGCCTAGTGTTAAAACACTCCGTTCCGTTCCCACCTTCCGTCTATTTGAAACATATGCTGCGTTTTGCCTTGTTACCAGAGCGAAGAAATGAAAATATTAAATATTTAATAAAATTCTATATATTTCATTCCATCAGGTGGGGTTCAAACCCACAACTTGTCCCATTTACACACACACTTTAGTTTCCCTACACCGCTATAGGCCTCTAACGAAATATAAACAGAAAAAATATTTTTTCATTGCAATTGTTAATTTTTATTGCAAATAATCTGTTAATTATTACCAGAACACAAATTATACTTATACAAACAAGAATCAATTACATTAGTAACGTGTAAACAACAACAAGAATTATTAAATTAAATTCTGTATACTTAATTAGAAATTTTTAAGGTAAAATTCATCATTGAGTTTAATTTCTTTGCTGGTATTCATAAAAGAAGAAAGTGGTAAGGTCTTATCATTGTTGACTTTCGAAAATACAGTACTAATTGACCAGGAAGAAAGGTCGAGTAAAAGACCATAATTATCATAGACCCCGAAAGCAAGTATAAATTGAGATGGGTACTTCCCCTCTCTCTGTTTCAAAGCCGGAGTTGAGATTTCTCGCCGACTCTAAAAGGATTTAGATATTAGGTTTAAGAAGATATTTTTACATTCACAAGATGAGTTTTAAAAGTCTTGAAGCTTTACGTTGCACCCCATAGTAACTGAGTAGGTATAGGGATCCTGGTGTTAAAATCCTCTGTTTAGCATACTTTTGAAGCATTGTGGGTTGTGTGGCAGCTTCTTTTTGTTACTAGAGCGTGTTAATGAAAATAATTCATTACGCCTTTTGGAAAATGGACCCACAGTCACAGTACAGCGGTACTTTCGCGCCTTTACGGTTTCATTACTTAGCAACAAAAAAAAGAAAAGCACTGAATTAGGACATAGGAGTTCTTATACTGAGTTCTTGTCAAGAAATGTGTCAAGTTGAGTCGAGAAACTGTTTAAATTTATATATTATAAATTGCTTAAATTTATATATCTTAGAAAAGTTCTTCAATTCAGGTCCATCATCAGATACCATGTAATTGTATTGTGACCTAAGTCCACTAAGGTCGATTCATCATCAAACGATTATACACTAATCTATTAAAAAATTATATGCTACTTTATATTTTGAACATTAAATTTATTACTGCCTCAAACCTGAAGCCGGTGAACCGGTGTAAGAAACTCAGCGGGACATTTTTTTTATAGCTACTTAGACCTGCCAAGTTTCACAACGATAATTTGATTTATTCCATTTTATTACTAAGTTACAAGTCCAGCTTTGAAAAGCGTGTTGAAAAAGTGTATAAACTACTAAAAACTGGAAGCCTTAACATAAATCAGCGCGAGGAAATGAAAGAAGTGATCCATCTTCCGAATGTACGAGCAACTTTGAAGTCTGAAAGCTAGTAAAGTTCGTTTTATTACTCTAAACTTTTTAATCACTGCAACAAGTTTTTTGTCACTTTGGAATTACTGTCTTAGTATTACATTGTATATTAGAAGTTTGTCGTGGCGCAGGGGCACAACCGTGTGACGCGAAAGGTTCGATCATCGCTCTCTCTATTTGATATTTTGAAATAAAATATTTTACGTTTCGTTTCTTTGCGCTGGTAACAAGGCAAACCGTGGTGTTAAAGTCCTCCACTCAATACATAATGCATCAAATTCAGCGGAAAATGGGGAACGGAACTACGAAGTGAACTAGGTTCGAAGGTTTCCTCTGCCTACCCTGTCACGTGCGGGATACAGCGTGAAACTGAAAAAACCAATACAATGCAGGTCTTATAACAGATTATACAGAGGTAACAGAGCTAAGCTAGCGTTTACACACTCTATTCTCCACACCCCAGCTAATTTATGTTACGGTGCTTGTTGTTGTATTTCAGAGCTTAACGCCGCGGTGCCGTTACAAAAGCGAGGTATTGAAAATATTAATTATTCATTTCTTCGAGTTACAATCGAATTCACAACTTGCCGTGTTTACAGTCGCACGTTTATGTCCCTGTGCGAAGAGTGGCTTCTAAAAGCTTTAAATAAATACAACTATACATACAAATGTATGAGTATATGAATTGTTGGCTTTTAAAACGTAACTATTTATTACTAGTATGTCAGAAGTTCCGACGTTGTACGGTGTTATATTTATATATCACGTTCCCTACAAACTACAACACGATATTGTCTGACTATAAGACAAAACATTTAATGACTTACTTGCAACAAGTCAGTCAACTGAGGCCATCGTGGCGATCCTACTGAGAGGAGTGGACATTTGTCGATTTCCTCGATCAAGTAATGAAGCCAAACGAGACGTTGAGTTTCCCTACGTTAAAATAAGTAATGCTTTGGTGGAAAGTAGAAACGGTAGTATCTTAAAAAATATATTAATGTTCACTTTTTGATTGAGATCTGTTATGGCGCAGGGGCACACATACAGCGTGTGACTGTAATTGACTTGTTGTAGGTTCGATTCCCACTCGAATAAGTAAAATATATATATAAAAAAAAAATAATTATAACAATATTTTTGATTCTTTGCTGTTGCAAGAGCGAGGCAGACCGCCACGTAACACGCAACGTCTCAAATGAAAGAAAGAAACTGGAAACAGAACGGAATGTCTTAACTTTAGGTTACCAAGTTCCTTCTGCCTACTCTGCCATGTACGTGATAACCATATGAAGTTGAAAAAAAAAATTGAATCAAATGACATCACCATTAATCTAAATAAAAATGACATTATGTAGATGTTTCTATTGTTTTTGAGTTATTATTTACGCGAGTGTATTTTTATTACTTTTAAAGAATGATTGATATTTGTTATGAATCGTTATGACACAGTTAGTACCCATTGAACGGAAGTTATGGATTTAAATAATATTTAACATTTTTTCGCTTGTCGCTGCTCCAATTTAAACAAATACGATAAATAATGTGTGCTTGTACGCCTACACATCTGGTCAAGACCAGAATCAGGGACCATTCGCTGTGCGAATGTGGCCTGGACGACGCCTCGAAACGCCACAATTGAAGATATTAATGAATAAATAATGTGCTGTTGCTTTTGCGGATCTCAACGCCACGATTATACTGGAACAAAGAAGAAAAATAATTATTATTTTATAAAAAAAGTTTTTTTTTGGCTATACTGGATGGAATTGGAAAAAATATTTTTGTAAGTCAAAAACAGCTGTATATTTCTCAAATATTAGAAATAAAAGTATAAATCAAAAATTATATACATATATACTGAATATTTTGTATTCAGTGTGCACACTTTCAAATTTATTTAAAATGCAGACTTCAGTGCTACGAGCCGTTATCTAGATTTGTATACACTCAATTTGGTTTTAAATATGGATTTTGCTGGTTTCGGACTTTAATTCATAAGTGCGGCTTGTGGTTTATATTCGTCCTTGAACTTTTCTTTATAAATAGTAGCACAATTTTTAAAATGTCTCTCTTATCTAAACATCCCAATTCTCGTCGTTCCAGATGTGACGTACTGAGTATTTTACTATAAACAAAGAACAATAACAAAAATATATGAAGTGGGTTTACTAACAATAATTTTACGTAATAACCTCGTAAAGCTATCTACATTAATGAACATAGCATATGGATAGACTAGAATTGTTATTAATAAATCAACATTTTTCAATATAAAATTATTATATAGGAAAAATAAATTGAAAATTACAATTTTTTCGTTAAATTAACAATAACATATATTCTCGTCTTTTTCAATTATTTCATTAGCATTTATTTATTTTACATTTATACAATTAAAGATCAAAAGCCGTGTAAGAAAATTACTCAAGCTAGACACGGTCCACTAGCATATTTGGCGCACTTTACGATAACTTTGCTTGTTTGAGATTCATCGATTTTTATATAAATATGTTCATATTGAAATTTTATGTATCTGAAGGACGATAAATAGTTGGACGGTAAAGGCTATAGTTGAATTTTTAATTAATCATATCCTATATTCATTCAGTATATCCATAACGAAATTGAGGCATTACGTGTTGAGAGGCGGAGCACAACGACGTGCCGTGCTATCTTGTTGCCAGAGAAGAAATGAAAATATTGAATGTTTCTTTTACCCGCGTAGGTATCGACATTGCAACCTGTCCACTATATTATATACCCTTTCGCACAACTACCTTTCCTCAATATACCTTTTTATATTAAAATATGATATTTAATTTATTTTCCTTGTATATGTAATAATACGGAAAATAAATTAGTTAGAAGCATGTGTGTCGCATAGGACGTGATAAAAGTTTAATTACATTATTTAAAAGCTTTTTTACATTAAATGTAATATTTATGTAAATAGGTTATGTTTATAATACTGTTTTATACAAAATTACTGTTTTACATAAAAGTGTAAAAAAATATTAGTACATCGTGGTCATTAATTCACTACCCCGAGCGGGATTTAACCTGCAACCGAATTCATAGACTCACTCTATGACGCGCTTTTCAGGTTTGCGCAAAGGGACAAGATAAAGGGTAAGGGCAAAGGGAACTCGATAACCCAGTATCAATACTCCGTTCCCATTTAGACACTGTCATTCTCCACATTCCGCCGAATATGACAAATTGCGTGCTGACTGGCGAAACTCCACGCAGCTTTCCTCGTTACCGGAACGAAGAAATTAAAAAATATTAAATATTTCATTTCTTCGAGTGAGAATAGAACCAATTACCTGTCGTTTACAGTGACATGGTTATACCCCTGCACCAAGATAGGCCTCGCGATAGAAATTCCATGAAGATAAAAAATATTCATACAATAGATGTGTTTCAGCCTGAAATTGTGTAAGAAATTGATTTTCATGAAACAATTTTCTTCGCTAACAATCAAAATCAAAGTCAAAATATTCTTTATTCAATTAGGCCATTACGAGTACTTTTGAATCGTTAAGTTACATAGAAATGTCTGTAGTGTCAGTCCTGCAGTAAATTACCATGGGTTTGGAAGATGGGTCTGCTGAGAAGAGCCGGCAAGAAATTCAAGAGTCGCTCTTTTAAAAATGTTAATTAAAGTAAATATATAACATAATTATCTTCTTGAGTGTGTACCGACAGCATTTAAACACACGCATTATTTTCATGGAAATATTCTTGAATTGAATAAGATGCTTTGCCAAACAATATATTTTTAACTGTCACTTTAAATTTTTGAAGTTCCAATTTCCAATCAAAATTTGTTGTTTTAGAAGGTATGAAAGGAAAATTGGTAAAAAATATAAAAGGCAGGTAAATAAAGATTTTATATGGTGACAAAGATTCTGTTCAATTTGCATCGAGAGCAAGATTTTCAGTATAAATATAAACCTTCATGAGCTCAGGCCTGACGTGTTATAGAGGCATAAGTGTGCGACTGTAAGCACAACAAGTGTGTGCTATTCTCATTCGTTGAAATGATATAATTTAATATTTTCTTTGCTGTGGTAATAAGGTCTAAGGAAAATGCGAAAATAAATGGAGTGTCATAACACTACGTTCCCAAGTTCACACAAAAAATACTAAACGAATTTAAATGAAACCACAATATTCCACACACAGCAACGAAGATAGAGGGGATTTGGGAACCTTATGTGATTTTCCATACATTTTATATTGAG
This sequence comes from Eueides tales michaeli, assembly GCA_018249855.1. Lineage (NCBI taxonomy): Eukaryota > Metazoa > Arthropoda > Insecta > Lepidoptera > Nymphalidae > Eueides > Eueides tales. The sequence continues at coordinate 5,589 of DWMZ01000502.1, read as the reverse complement.
AAACGAAACTCAACACCGCATTTTGTCATTATCAGAAATTAATACTCAACTATCACGTGTCAACAACCTTAATTATTAAAAAAAAATTAAATCGACTTGACTCGACTCGACTCGATTGAGATATCTAAGATCTTCATATCTACATATTTATATAACAATCGATGAATGTCAAAGAAGCAAAGTAATCGTGAAGGACGCCAAATATGATAATCAAGCCTAAGTAACTTTATTACGCGGCCTTTGATCTTGTGTGTTTAACGAAATATCATCTGCGCGTTAGAACAAAGAATATAAGTAGCACTTGTGCAGACTTGTTCTATATTTCGTTAATATTTATGATTTTATTTGCCTATCGTAGACGTAAACGTGACAGGTCGCAGGTTGGATCCCCACTTGAGGAATTGAAATATTTAATAATATCAATTTAAATATGTATTGTTTTAATATCTTCGCACTGGTAACAAGGCAAAACACGGCGTTGAGTTCCACTACTTAACACGCGATACCTCAAGCTTGGCAGAAAGTCAGGAACGGCGTGAAACAAAGGAAGACGTAACGCTACGTCTCAAGTTCCCTCTGCTTACCCTGCCATGTGCGGGATACTGCGTGAAGCTGAAGAAGAGAGTATGTTTGTTTGTTTATACGAGCTAATTTCAGGGACAATTTGTTGTAATTCAAAAAAAAACTTCTGGGGTTAGACAGGTTTTAATTGAGTAGCTTTGGTTACAGGTATTCTTCTATTACCGTTATCGTCTCAATAATATAAGATAATAATAATAAAGTAATCATGTTACGCTTAAAAATATTTATGTATGTAAAAGTACAAATCTTTCACAGATTATTGAATCCCCAATGATTTGGACGGCACTAAATTGTAAGCAATCAAATGGTTGCAGGTTCATACTAGGGTGCACAAGCCCAGAGAAGAATAGTCCATATGAGGCCAAATCAGTGCCCTATACAGGCCCAAACAGTGTATTGGCATGTAGTGCTATCACGCCCTGTTCATGGCCCCCTTACATAGAGATCAACTTGGCCTTGCAGTAACTTAAAACGTTAAGATATTGGACAGAATTTAAATGGAGTATTCCCGAAAACTAGTTACATTACAAATGAACATTGCTTAACGTGGTAACTTGTGTCGACTGGGGGTTACATGGAACCAGGCTATTTACAACCCATAAGGAGAGCTTTCCATTATCGTCTGCATAGCTATGTATGCTAGAATTTTCTAATATATCAATAATATACAGAAACAGTGTAGAGGAGCACGCACGACTTGGGTGACACCAGTACTCAAAAAAAACGAAAAAATATTAAATGCAGTATCTCAATATTACATACTTTCTACTTATCGAGCATAAGTGATCAATGCGTGAGTATAAAAACAATATATAAGTCCTAAAACAATATCCTAAATCTGTAACAGCTTTACAAAGATTAATTAATTAATACCCCAATTACAATTTCCTTCAGACAACTTGTAAACATCTCAAAATACATAAGTATAAAGTTACCATCTCCCGTTCTTTATGTAGCTAATTACATATACTTTTACTTAAATAACATCTGTGTTCAAAAGCCTATTTTTGGGTAATTATTTAAGATAATTAGGCACACAATTATTTTTCAGTATATTTGAACGCAATGGAGAAATGTGGTTATGAGATTAATTTCCACTTGAACGTTTGTTATCTCAAAAGGTAAAATCGGTACTGTTATAGATCTCTCTCTCTCTCTCTCTCTCTCTCTCTCTCTCTCTCTCTCTCTCTCTCTCTCTGTATTTTCTGTCTGTCCATCTGCTTAGACTATATATCTTGAGATTGCGAGCAGATTTTAAGCAAAAAATAAAATAAAATATACAGATCTATGGTTACTTGGAGGCCAAAAATGTACAAGCATTTATTTATCGTATTTGTCGAATTTTATATAAAAATTGACACGCAATCACAATTTAAACATACCACTTTTTTTTTGAATTTACTACCAGTCATGATTACGCCCACAGATCTATGTAAGTTTGTCAACTTTTATAGGAAGAAGTGATAGGGCACTCACCCTCGGTAAGTGAGTACAACTCGCAGTATACCGGCGTTTTTTTTAAAAGAAGCTTTAAGTTTTTTAGTTACTTAACACTTTCACACTTTCCTTTGATTTTTTAAGGTATTGTGTATTGGTTTACTGAACTCAATATAACGCCTCAACTGTGGCAAAAATCTAAATATATCATCATGTCACAGCGTGGGGTCACAAACATGCGATTGTAAACATCACAGGTTGTGGACTCGACTTCCACTCGACGAAATAATATATTCAATATATTTTTTTTTTAGCTTCTCGCTGTATCCTGCACAAGGCAGGGTAGGCAGAGGGAACCCGGGAACCTAGTGTCAAGACACTCCGTTCCACTTCCGTTCCCTACTTTCCGCTGATTTTTGAGGCATTGCTTGTTGAGTGGCGGAACACAACGCCGCGCTTTGCCTTAATACCAGAGCGAAGAAATGAAAACATTAAATATTTAAATTGAAAATATTAAATATTTCATTTCCTCGATATTCAATATACACGCAATACATCACTTTTGGCGAGTTGAGAAACGGAAGTGTGTTAATCGGAACGGTGTGTCTTAAGATTTTTTTTCCAAGTGTCGTCTGACATGTGCGGGATACGGCGTGAAACCAAAAAAACCTAAAAAAAAACCTTTTAAATTGTTTTTTTTTGAGGCCTGTCATGCTTTAGAAGCACAAGCGTGTGGCTGTAACCGACAGGTTCTGGGTTCGATTCCCAGTCGAGGAAATAAAATATTTAATATTTTCAATTTAAATATTTAATGTTTCATTTCTTCGCTCTGGTAATAAGGCAAAAGCGCGGCGTTGAGTTCTGCCACTCAACACGCAATGCCTCAAATTCGGCGGAAAGTGGGGAACTGAAGTGGAACGGAGTGTCTTAACACTAGGTTCCCGGGTTCCCTCTGCCTACCCTGCCTTGTGCGGGATACAGCGTGGAGCTAAAAAAAAAATAAAAATTAGTTTTTTTAGTTAGTAAATTAGTTAGTTTTTTTTTTTAGTTTATGTATCCCGCACATGGCAAAAGCAACATCTTCGTATATATAAATATTGAGCAATTAGCTGTATTACAATTTTGATTAATACATACTTACAAGATGAGTAACTTTAAATGAACAAAATTAAGAATTTCCTTTTAGCCGCTTACCGCAGTATTAACATCGAGGTTTAACTCAAACTTGTTAAGTAAAAGCTTTTATGAAATGTTGTCTGTTGATTATCGTGATATTCGTGTATTTGATTATAGAGAAGCTAATTGTATTTCATTTCTACGTTATGGTAATAAAGTTAAGTCACATAACGGAGTTCCGTTCCGCCACTCAACATTTTGAAGTAAGCGGGTAACGGAGTGTCTTAACACTAGGTCTAACATATATTCGCTAATTCTAACATACTATATGCAGGATAAAACATAAAATAAGAAAAATTAATTAATAAATTTATTAATTTATTCATATTCAGTATAGTATTTTGATGGTTAAACATCTTTTTAGTTAAAAATAAACTAAATTGAATTGAATTGAAACTAAATTATGTGTGTATGTTTAAATAATATGAAATGTACATCGTGGCTCAATACTAAAATATCTAACTATACATGTTATGGTAATAGAATCGATTTACACTTGGGGAATACTTAGTCTATTGACATTTATTTGATCTGGGAAGTATGGTACGTGTGAGCAGGATACAGCGTCAAGGCGAGTGAGTGAAGCAAGGTGCGGCGTTAAATTACACTCAATACACAATGCCTCAACAACACGTGAAAAGTTGAGTACAGTGTTTTAACTAATAACGAAATTTATTAATTCCGTTTATATATATATAATCAATATCGAAATCACGAAACCAGGTTTTACCATGAGAACTAACTGTCAAAGCTAGTACATGAAAATAACTCATTCCCCCGAGTAGGAATCGAACCCGCACTCTTATCTTCAGCCAGATGCTAAAATACAAGGCTTATCGTACTCAAATTGTAGAATCGGAGATAGGCTGAACTACAGAAAGTCCATACGATTACAAAGTTAGGAAGTAGTTTCAGTTAGAAGTTTAAAATAATGGAAACTCATTTCACTGTAAAACTACTTTGTGTGGATGCGTGCTTTGTTCGAGTTCTGTTAATTCGTGGGAGATTGAAATATAATATTCTGTAAATAGATTCAGTAGTGCAATAATTATATTTAAGTTGTTTTAAATACTCTAAAAGATTATATGCGGCGTTCAGTTGCGTTATTTAACGCAATGTCTCAACTATAACTACTGTAATAAATGGAAAACGGCGTATTTTAGCTACGTTTTCTATGCCTATTCAGAGAGACGAGGAAAAGAAGAGATATATTTTTATTATTCAGTATTTATAATAATTGATATAGCGTTTCGAATTGTAAATAAGGTAGTATAAGTTCAATTCTCGTACGGGGGAAAGAATTATTTTTATTTCCGCAATTACAAGACAAAAGGCTTTGTTTACCTCAAATTCAAATAAACTTTGTATGATACTTTGAATAATGTTGCATTAAAATATAACTTTCAGCTTCATCAGGGTAGGCGAAGGGGATCAAGGAACCTAATGTTAAGACCTTCCGTTTCTTCCCCACTTTCCGCCGCATTGCGTTAATATATACCGCCGTATTAATAGAGCGGAGAAATGAAAATATTAAATATTTCATTTAAAAATATTAAATACCGGGAGGCTTTGCCCCCTGCTCGCTTCGCTCACCAACCCCTCCCCCCTCCCCACCACGCAAACGAAAATTAAACGAAAAAACATGTATCAATCAATGAAAACATCAATAAAAAATAAACTATAACAATCAGCTTCTTAATTCTACACCTTTATCAAAAGCAAAAAAAAATCTATTTACATCTTGATCCAAATTCATAAAGAATCACAAAATTTTTTTTCATACCATAGGCACTCACGTGAGTGCCTTACAATACACGATATTCTCGATCACCTTTTCTTCCAGCTTGCACTCGATCAATCAATATCAATTTTCTACGTCAACAACGATTATACAAAAAAATAGAGAGATTTCATTTCTTCGAGTGGGAATCGAACCCACAACCTGTTGCTTTTAGAGTGATACGCTTGGAGCTCTGCGTCATGAGAGGCCTTAAAATATACTTAATTCAAATTAAAAATATATATAAATGCCTGAAACTCATCACAATCAAATATTATTCAATTCCAATAATATATACACACATATGGACGTAAATCTCATAACCTCCTTATTCATATATGGATTAGTAATTTATTCACTATTTCAAATAACTTATACGTCAAGAACTTTTCAAGATTGCCGTTTTTCGGACGTCTGATCCGAAACCCGGTGATAAAATAACATCATCTATCAACGTCGATGGGTACAGAAAATAGACGATTCAACGAAAATCGTGGCAATATGCTAAGAAGCAAAAAGGTAAGCGATATAAGAAATTACTTTACTTTCAAAAGAAAATGTAAAATTGAAGGAATGTTTCTAGTAAAATATATATAAAAGTTGTAATATTACAT
>DWMZ01000501.1:0-22134 GCA_018249855.1 Eueides tales michaeli | reverse complement strand
TTTTTCGTTATTAACAGGTTATATTACTTGTGTAATTGGTAGTGATTTTATAATAGTGATAAATGGCGTGTATGAGTTTAATTTTAGTTCATATAATGTTTTATTAGTAACAGTTAGGGCATAACGTCGGGTAATTAGCTTTGGTTTGACAGTTCTTGTTACAAGGGTCGGTACATAGATATGTACATGCGGTTTTTTCCAACATATATATTTTTACTGTGGTGATGAAATTTTGATTTTTCTTGTTATCCTTTCTGTAATTTTTTTTAGATTCACGCTGTTTCACGCATATAGTAAAGTAGGCAGGGGGAATTGGTGAACCTTGTGTTAAGTCTCTGTTCCTATTGAGATACTTTGGTTTCCAGTTTTCGTTGATATCTACTTATATTTAAGCTCAAACTTCTTGTTTTTATTTAAATTTAGGACGGGACAAGTGTTATATATACCTAAACCCGCACATCTTAGAATCCCTCCAATTGATAAACAAATAAGCTGTTCCTAACCGCTTCACATCTGATTATTTTCCCAATTAAGAAAAAGCTATGGCTATGGCTTGTCTTTGATTATCGCAACTCAGCAAGCAATATGACAGTTAAGCGAAAAATGTTGCATACACAAAGTTCATCGTGAAGCTAAAAATATATATTTTTAATTGCGGCTTGCTTCTATTCATACAGTATATGTATCAATAAGCGGATCTTAACTTACAATTGTTTCTATTAAGCGTATACAAAAGTTACAATCTCTATTGACCCCTACATTTAAAAAAAGATTAAGCCTACATTTAAAAGAAGAATATAAAATTTGACCTCTCTATATATTTATCTGTGGCATCATACCTCCTGAACGAATGAATGTTTGCTTTAAGTAATCGAAAGCCTTGTTCATCTTGATTTTTTCTATGTTTTATACAAATTGAATAAGCATAAGTTGAAAAGCTTCGAGCTTCGAGCACTTTACCAACACATCTTGTCCGGTCAGGAGTGTTTGTATCAAATCCTTAAAATCAATAAATTGTGGCCACAATACAGGGTGCGCAAGTACACTCAATTATTAAGGATTCAATCTCTTGTAGACAAAGCACGGCGTTAAGTTCAGACCACTCTACATGGGAGACAGCGTGAAGCTAAAACCCATATATACATATATATATATATATATATATATATATATATGGGTGTTTCTCCAGAAACTGGTCCACTCGCTGTCTCAGGTCAATATTTTCATAATAGGTATAGATTATGGATTAAATCATAGTAACTCTAAAAGATAACGCCGTGATCTATCTCTGCTAGTAGTAAATCACTCATTAAAACAAATTTTATTAAATAAAAAAAGATCGCAAAGGACTAAAAAAACAGTCCCCTGGGGTGTCTCCAGAACAGAATAGTTACTTAAAGGCAAAGTAATTAAGACAATATCTGTAGAAATCAAATAACTTATTTAATTATTCAAACAAAATTAAACAATCGTTTATGAGTGATGCTTATTTATTTACAAACATCATTTAAAGTCGTCAAAAAATAAAATTAAAATGTGTCTCCGTATATCGTGAACAGTCCCCTGTGCATATTTTAAATTACGTGCCACGTTTTCCAAAAGGTTGAAATATGTCATACTTGAGTGTAAAGAAACGCAACAGTTCTGAAGTTTATACAGATGCCGCCATTAGCTTTCGGGCGCCATTTTATTTAGTGCTGTACACGCGTCTATCTGCGAAGTACGCACCGTAACCTCACAATGAACAGTCCTCTGGTAAGGATATTTTATGATTTATTTTTATTTAATTTAATTATACTTTATATAGTTTATATTATTTTAAAAGATATATGATTCCTGAGTAAAGTGAAATAACATAACTCAATTACATTTTATACTGCCTCTGAATGAAATAATAAAAAACAGTCCCCTGGCGACAGTCCCCTGCCCCACCACACGACAGGGGACTGTTTCTTCTTCCAGGGGACTGTCTTCTATTATGTTTATTTTATTATTGTAGGTATTTTTCATATGTTTTAGGAGTACGGTATGGCGCCCATGAAGAAAAAGCTTTCTAGAGAAGAGATTTTGCAAAGAAAAAGAGAAGCTGAGCAAAAGAGATATGAAAAACGACCCGCATAAAACGGGAAGCACTTAAAGACAAGGAACGTATTAATACCTTAAGAAAAATGAAAAGGGAACTAGGAAGCTTGTTGACAATATGAGTCCTCGTGAACATAGCGAAGCAAAAAAGAAGTGTAGAGAGCATTGCTGCAACTACCGTAATAAGAAATAAGAATTGAAAAACATTGCCACACCATTCATGAGAGAAAATACTCCAGAGACTAATGTATCAAATTCATTGCGAATGTCAACACTTGAAGGTGATGACGCTGACAAGATTCGAAAAAGGAAGAACAGATACAAAGTACTGAGATACCGGATAAATAAGAAGAAAGATGATGAAATTAGTAAACTAAAGAAGAAACTATTGAAATATAAGAAACGCTTAACAAGATTGACGAAGAGAACAAAACCGAAATCTAAAGATACTCCTAACACTAAGTTACAGAAAATGGCAGATACCCCAGAAACCAGAAAATAAGTGGGCAAAAAGGCACTTTTTGGTTAAGTATTAAAAGAGCAATTACAAGAAAATTTGTCTAGTTTGAAAACTGTAAGAGAAAAGAGAATGCTACCAAAAGTAGTTTCAGCACCGATGGTTAACAAATATAAACTATGGCGGATGGAAAACAATGCTGCAATAACCAAACTAAAACTAAACCAAGTCACTGGAAAATTCTATAATTCTTTGGATATAAAACTAAATTCCACTGGAATTGTGATGAGACATCTCAGCTGCTGTTGTGAAAATGATTCTTGTCTACATTTTAAGATGGGAAAAATATTGTATGAAGAGAAGCAAAATCTTCGTGTGGACGATGTGTTCACTGATTCAGAAACAGAGAATGACACTGGACCTAGTTGTGTACTACATGAAATGCTTTCAATACTGGTGATTGCATCCTTGTCAAATTGACTGCCATAAACATGGAATATAGGTATATGAACGTTATTGACATTAACCATGAAGAAGACGATAAACTGCGTGTCTCCTTTTTAAAATATTGTGATAGAAAAGGTCAAATATTTGTATTGATTGAGTATTGATCAAATGGATGTGGCGGATGAATCCTAATTTGTTTATGAAAGGGAACAAAATTGACCTGTAACATTTAAATTAAATTTTAAAAATTCTAGATATTTTAATAATAGATGATTGATAATGAACCTGATTACATATTAGTAGTTAATTAAAGTTAAGTCTTAGGTACTTACTTCTTTTGATTAATGTGATATTAAACGATACTCAAGTGTAATCAATTATTAATAAGACTGTAGAAAACGAAGATCTCTTATATTATATTGTTGACTAAATGTTTGTCTCATGTTTAATAAACTGTTACGTAGGGTTTGTTTTAATTTTATACCAATAAAAAGACTTTAATTTTATACTAAACTGCTATTTTTATTTCAAAAGTCAGTCCCCTGTTATAGGCAACAGTCCCCTGTGTCATTTTTTCAGAAAAAGCTCAATAAATCCTAAAATAATAGAAATACGTTCGGTTCAAATACTTTTAATTGTTGATCAGGTAGATGGCTATTACGACAATAAAGTTATTTTAAGATATAAGCAAGAAAATGTATGAGACAGATTTCGCATGAAAGTGGACCAGTTTCTGGAGAAATGCCCATATATATATATATATATATATATATATATATATATATATATATATATATATATAAAAAAACAGTATTCCCTCATTTATTTAAATTTAATTATTTTATTACATAGTGTACAGATTGACTTATGTATTTGCGAATGGCGAACTTGGCGTGATGTAACTTTAAATTATATGTGAATTATTATTTAAATATATAAATTCTTTATATATAAAAATGTATGTATTGTCTATACAAAACTCCATCAAAATACACCTAATCATTACAGTCTAACTAACTAGTTAACTAAAATATTTATAGAAAGTTAGCCTTTAGAATTTAAAGGCTTAGGAACATTTTTCTAGGTGGAAAAATAGAAAAAAGGTACTAAATTTATGCAAAGTGTCTCTAAAATAAATTATTGTTCCACGGGCGTTGCGAGTGTAATATCATTTATTAGTTTTTTCACAAATATGCGACTGATTGCATCTTTGGCTCCGTCATCAGAAAGTTACTGTTACATTTAAACTAAAAAAAATGTTTTTCTACTAAAAAAACTTTTTCTAGATTTTTGAGTTTTTCATAGATAAGATTTTATTACAAGACATATCTACCTACAACTATATGTATGGGGCTGATGTGACACTGAATGTAAAAGCGACGTTTGTTAGGAAATTAGAACGTTTCCTCTTATTTTAAATAAAGGATTTGATTTCCTTGTCAAGTCTCGTCTAATAACAACACAAAGCAAAGACAAAGCAAGGGGTACACTCAACCCCAAATCAATACGCCATCGAAGCGTTGCTTTGGGAACGGAGTGTCTTGACACTAAGTTTCTTCTAAGCCCTGATTTTTAAACACCTATTAAAAAACAAAACAATAATCCTTACATTTACTGTATGAAAATTTATTTAACATTATATGGTAGAGATCAACATCTTGTTAACAAGAATAGAAAATAAAAATAATTCAATGCCCCAATTGAGAATGGAATACAGAATCATCGCACATACATTCAAGCCCACCGTTGACTTCAAATGAAAATATACCAAATGAAATTCGAACTTGCACTTATAAATACGCACAATTATGTTCTCGGTACACCATCAATCATACTTATTGAAGTAAGGCGTGTGAAGGGAGACGTAACGGTTTAAATATACGCGATTGTATAATAACATATCACGTTGGCTGTAGCGAAGCTATTTGTATCTACTTAGCTATTTACTTTATGCGACTTTTCAATTTATATTTAAGAATTTTAAAATATAACTGTGATTGTGTATTTGTATATATTATCGGCGGCGTTGAGTTCCGCGAATGAGCACGCAATGTCTTAAATTTGGGGTAAATTGTGGAAAGGTACGGAAGTTCCCAAATTGCTTACCATTATGTATTATTGTACGAGTATGTTTCAGTAAATTAAGTCGACTTTGAAGTAATATAAGTCACATTCAAGGTCTCCAACCTTCAACTAATATGGTTTAGGTTCTTTTAAAGGGCAAACTATTGCTTCCACATTCCGCCTTATAATTATTATTGCAACGCCTTTTATATATACATATAAAATAGAAAAAATGAAAATAAATAATAAAATTACTATGTTTCTTCACGTCTCCTTAACGAAATGTCTTTTCTGCCTCATTTAAAATTATATTAAATATTGAAGAAGAGCAATAATGATACCACTTTGCTAATAAATTCTAACAAATTGCGTAATTATTATTCAACTTTTGCCAGTCATTTTCACCAATGTGTACAGTTCAGTACAATTACTTGCATAATACCTATTTCTAAGCAGCAAAGTATCCGGTATAATAATGACAGTGAACCTAGAAATAGCTTCTTGTAAAGGAAACTTTCTTAGTATTTTTTATTTTATATATACTTACTTAGACAACTGGATAGGGAACCTATAAGGGAAGGCACTTTTTAAAGGTTCCGCTCAATATTCTACGAATTGCGTGTAGAATGATAGAATTTACTCTTTTTCTGTTAAGATCACGTAAATAAGAATTACTCTTTCCTCCAAGTTGGATTCGAAGTCACAACTATAGTTTCAACACGGTTGCAACTATAGTTGAAACTATGCACTGCGTCTCGTCGGGCTCAATATATGTACAAAATATGTTATTATTCGATACCACTTCAGTATTAAAAGAAATAGATTTAAATTATTTATTTTTTCAAATAAATAATAAGTGAAGAAAGGGACGGAGTGTCTTTACACTAGTTTCCCATGTGTGGGATACAGCGTGAAGCTGAGTAGCTTTTAATATTTATATTTATTTCTATGAGTTTTTCGTTTGTTTCAGGCGACAAATGGTTACTTTCGTGTGTGGGAGTTTTGTATCTGTGCAAAGGACTCTTTTACAGAGTCGTCCCCGCTGATCAACGTATAGATACTAATTATGCTGGTATATTTAGGTAAGTGAAAGACTTATTTATTTTATTAATGTCTCCCTTCATAATCTACATACATATATAATACCTTACTGTTACTAAGTGAATGACAAATAGCGCAATGTTACTTAGTGAATGACAAATATAGCAATGTTACTAAGTGAATGACAAATAGCGCACTGTTACTTAGTGAATGACAAATAGCGCACTGTTACTTAGTGAATGACAAATATAGCACTGTTACTAAGTAAATGACAAATAGCGCACTGTTACTTAGTGAATGACAAATACAGCACTACTGGACTTAGCAGAATATAAATTTGACGTATAGATTATAGAATTTAGCACTATTAGAGCATTTTTCAAAATTTCATTGGAGCCGAAAAACTATATTTTCAATTTTTTTTTTGTTTTAATGAAACAGACGACCTGGGTGAGGAAATTGACTTAAGACATCACGCATCTATGACAGTATTTTTTTCAAGTCCGGTTTAACGTTGATTTTGATAGTGAAATAAGCTTAATTATTTAAGCTTTGTATGATGGAATTTGTTTGTTAATTCTCCCATAGTCCCGACAAAATAAGCCTACTATTTTAATTTCATAATTTAATGCTCATTCATTACAAATACTTTTATAAATTTTTAAATAAATTTCTAGCTTCACGCTTTATATCTAGCGGGATATTTAAAGGGAACGCAGCGCCAAACGTTAAGGTATCTGCATACGCCTCGTCCACTGTCATCTAACTCTTCAAACAACCCTCCAAGGTGTCCACATGTTTTGTACTACAAATCTTTCTCTAGTATTATCGATAGTGTCTCCTCAAAGGTCAACCGACGCCTCTCCTGCCTCTAAACGCTTTTTTTTAATATTATTTTATTATATGTATCTATTATTTACAGATTTCGTCTTTGGTGGTGCGGACAATGGGTAGAAGTGTTAGTAGACGATCGATTACCAACTGTACATGGAAAACTAGCATTCATGCACTGCAGTAATTCCGAACAGCTTTGGCCTGCTCTTTTGGAGAAAGCTTACGCTAAGTAAGAAGCTTATTTTCTTCTTATATAATAATATTGAAACAAAAATAATTATTATTGAGGCCTGTCGTGGCGCAGCGGCACACGAGTGTGACTGTAACCGACAGGTTGTGGATTCGATCCCGACTCGAAGAAATGAAATATTTAATATTTTCAATTTACATATTTAATGTTTCATTTCTTCGCTCTGGTATTAAGACAAAACGCGGCGTTGAGTTCCGTCAATCACGTGCGGGAGGGACACAGCGTGAAGCTAAAAAGTAGACATCTTTATTTTGCCAAAAAAATAATAGAAACGTGAATATAACGTACAAATTTTGTCTTTGTTTGTTGTATAAAGAAAAATGAACTCTTATTTTTGTTAGGTAGTGAGTGAGAAGAGAAACGTCGAAGCTAAATTTGTGTTTGAATGACGGAATTCAACGCCGTGCTTTTGTGTATATTTTGATCTTTACTTGCTTCATTTCCACGAGATTATCTTATAATTTAATAATTGTAATGATTAAATTATAATATAATCTATAATATACAGATTATAATTTAATAATTCTAACATACAAATTCAGAATACTAATTTAGAACCATTAATAGTACTGATTAGAGGCTATCGTGGTGCAGCAAGACTGTCTTACTACACGACGGCTGTTAGTTTTTAATTTTGTTTTTCATTTCCTCACTTTGGTAATCAAAAAAGACGAGATTTCCATACGACCACTCTGAAATTGGTTACAGATTGGAACGAAACGGGTCTTGAACCCGCGTTTCTTTGGACACCATTCAAGCACTAACCAAATAGGCCATATGTTCTGTTAGTTACGTCGAAATTCTATATATTTCGCTTATATTTATTTATGTTGTTAGCATCTATGTAGGAAGATTTAAAAAAATTTGGCGATATAGAACGCTGGCCGATTTCCAAAGAGGCGCTTTAAATTTAAGCTTTTTTAAAGCCGTTAATTTTCTAAGCTTTTTTAAAGCCGTTAATTTGCCGTTAATATCTAAGCTTTTATAAAGCATTTTTTCTTAAGTGTGGAATGTCACTTTAAATATGTTCAAAAAAAAAAATAAATTAAAAATTTTTATATTTTTTCAGAATGCACGGATCGTACGAGGCACTCAAATACGGTAACCTTTTGGATGGCCTCGCGGACCTCACCGGAGGTATAACAGAGTCTCTAAACATCACCGACTTCAACGACGCGGCCGCGCTGCATAGTATCATGAAAACTACGAGTGTAGTAACAGCTTATAGGCTACCTAATGTAAATATGGTTTTAATTATTATTTCTTGCTCCTAATAACATTATCATTTTTAAGACAAGGTATAAAAAAATACATAGAAAACTAGAATTGCTAGCTAAATAAATATAAAAAATATTGTATATTTTTATTGAAGTTAATATTTTGAATTGACGTAACTTTTTATTTTTTAACATACTTAAGTAAAACAAACACTGGAACAACTTGTCAATTGTGTAATAATAACAAAAATTATTATACATGATTACTTTTATAAGCATATTTTTATTTATATTTTTACAGGCAGCCACACATTCCGTCAAAAGTATAGAGTCGGGCATGAATTATAGACTTTACAATGTAGAAAAAGTAAGTAGTTAATAGAAAAATATATATAATTTTCTTTTTTGAGCTTCCAGCTATATCCTGCACGCGGCAAAGTAGGCAGAGGGTGCTTGGGACCATAGTATTAAGACACTCCGGTCCATTCCGTATTTTCAAATACGGCGGAAAATTGCGTTTTAAATAGAGAATTGCATTGCGTTTTAAATAGAGGAACTAAACGCCACGCGTTTCGTTTCTTTGAGTGGTAATTGAGCCCACAGTCACATGCTTGTGCCCCTGCGCGACGACAACAGGCCTCAATATATACATTTTAGGAGTCAGAAGTGTTATTTATAAAAAAGACATAATTCAGGATGGATTGCAAGCGGTTTATTACAAAGTTTACTTTAGTGACAATATTGTTTTACTGACATTTTTTTCATTATTTTTTTTTGAATTTAGTCAATACATAAGAGTAATTAATTATTTTTTTCAGATAGAAACAATAGAAGGAACAGTATACTTTGTGCGATTAGCGAGGCCGCTAGCACCAGGGGACACTCATATCACTCATTTCGTGTTAGATCACGCAAGGTACCTTTTGTTCTTTTATCCTTGAAATACGTTTATAAATACGAACGATTTTAACGTAAGTGGAGAAAAGAGTGATGCATTTGTGGGGTTATCTTCTTTCAGCACTAATCATATTTTGAAAGAAAAAAATAACTATGAACCGATAAAATTCTTCAGAATTTTGAGATACTCGCGACTTTGCCTCGCACTATATATACTTAGATTAATATGCATTAGTAAAATCTTTTTTTTTATCGTCACGCTGTATTCCGCACATAAAATAAACAGAGAGAAGTGTTAAGACACTGACACAGACACCAGTGTTAAGACACTCTGTTCCCATGAAAGTCCTCGAAGCATTACGTGTTGAGTGGCGGAACTCAACACCGCGCTTTACCTCAAATAAAATATTAATTGTTCCATTTCTATGAGTGTAAAATACTTAAAAGATTCATTATTATGTCTGTTCCAGTTGGAGTTCCATCCCAATGTCCGAACGAGAAAGACTAACGTCAACCTCAAAAGGATTTTGGATGTTATACAATGATTTCATTTCAATGTTCTCTCGAGTGGAGATGGTGCATTTGGATGTAGAGACGAGTAAAGCGGAGACCTCACTCGGTGATAAACAGAAATGGCAGGTGAAGAGCCACCAAGGACGGTGGAAGAAAGGGGTGACCGCTGGCGGTTGTAGAAATCACGTTAGTAAGTGGTAAAAATGTTAAATATATGTTTTTCTTATCAAAATAAATAAATAAAATATATTGTTCCTATTATTTTATTTTAGTTGTTTAGAAATCATTTTGCTTAATTTTTTTTCTAATTATCTATGACAATTGATAATGAAAAAATATGAATATAAAACCTTTGTAAACACACCATATCCATAGACATAGACATATTTTTTAATAGTTTTAAATTATTATATTGATAGTAATAAAATTATAAATAATTTCCTTTCCAGATTTATTTCACATGAATCCTCAAATACAATTGGTACTAAATGAACCGGACACCGTAATAATATCATTGAATCAACATAGTATTATGGAGCCTAAAGTCATAGGGTTCAGTATTTATAAAATTCCTAAGCCACTGACTGAGACGGCCTTAGCGCTTTTCTTTAAGAAGACGAAGAGCTCAATTAATTCTCAATACACGAACAGCCGACAAGTGAGTGAGAGGTAAGACTCTTAAATAAATTATTTTTATAATAGAAAATATTGATATGTGAGCGAAAAAATATAATTATTATTTATGTAAAATATAGAATGTTGCGAATTTAGTAACATATGGCAATTCTTAATTAAAATGCCATACTTTGTAACATAAAGCCGACAAAAGCGAATATTTTTTTTAATTGGCAATGCGATATAAAAAAACATGATATATTTTAAGGATTTTCTGTTTTGACTATTTGTTAAAAGTTTATAAAATAAAAAAATAAAAATAAAACTACAATCAATGAATTTCAGATGTCATCTAGAAGCTGGCGCTTATTTAGTGATCCCAACTACTTTCGAGCCAAGGCAGGAAGCGAACTTTTCCTTAAGAGTTTTTTCAATGAAGCAACTCAAAATGAAAGTATTGGACTGTACGCCACAGATGCTAAAGGCCGCCATAGTGAAAGCACCGCCGGGTGTAGAATCCAGTAGTTTTGCCCAATATGAATCACAATTCGTTCAATTGGCAGATGAACATAAAACTATAAACGCGTTTGAATTACAAGAGCTACTTGAGAGGTGTTTGCCGAATGATTATATCAAAAGTTGTGCGACGATTGAAACATGCAAGCAGATCGTGTTGTCGATGGAAGTATCCTTTAACAAAAAAAAATATCGAGAAAATCACGTATTTATTTATATTTTTCAGTTGTATCCCGCATAGGAACTTAGATACATATTGTTAAGACACTCCGTTCCCAGAGAGACATTTCCGTTCCCCTGAGAGCGAATAAATGAAAATATTAAATATTTCATTTTTTCGAATGAGAATTGAACCCACTACTTGTAGCGTTAACAATCGCAAGCTCGTGGCTCTGCTTCGCGACTAGCCTATTAACATCATATACCATTAAATAAATTGATGTCGGCTTTATTATTGTAATGATATAGAACGTTTTTTAGTTAATAAATATTTTACAAAAATAAAACTAAAAATATATTTCCTAAGCCCGTTATCCAGAAAGACGGTTCAGGTCGTATAACACTAAGCGATTTCAAAGATCTCATTTGCAGTTTAAAACACTGGCAGGTAGTGTTCAGAAATTACGCCCCTGAGAAAATGAGCGTTCTAAAAATAGAGAAGTTTCGCGACGCACTAAGAGATGTCGGCTTCGTGATACCGGAGAGAGCTTTATCACTACTTGTATTGAAATACATGAGAAAAGATGGGATGCTGCGTTTCGGAGACTTTGTTTCCGCAGTTGTGCTGCTAAATAGAGCATTTCGTGAGTGGTTGTTTATAGTAACAGATAATTGACTGTTTATTTGCATGTCCCTAGAATGAAATAATGCTAAAATAGGATTTACGAATAAAGATAAATTTTAAATATTTAAACATCAAGAAATATTTTGATTATTTTGATTAGCATTAATTATATGAATAATTAATTACTTCAGCACATACAAATAATCAACGATTTGTAGTATATAATTTCAAGCTGATTACAGTATAAATAATAGTGTCCAACTTATAAATAAATATTAATAAATCTTTTCTAACTTAAAGATAGAATTTTGGCAAAAAATCACTAAGGGCTTAAGCCTTGAGAGAAACAATGGACAAAAGATATTCTTATCCATGTAGGAATTTTAAAAAGACATTTCGATAGTATGAAAAAAGGTGAAGGCGCATATATGTAAAAAATAGTGTAACCCACAATGTTGTGGCAAGAGGTAACATACTTTACACCATATTTCAGATATGTTCTTCAGTAACTTCTCTACGAGTACTTTGAAAATTAATTTAACTTTTTCAGAGGTAGGTAACGAAAATGTAAACTTAACTAAAATATTAGTAAATAAAAACATCCACTTACAGCATAGAGTCCTTAAATTATATTTTCTATTACGTATTTCTGTTTATGAAATATACATATTTATAGGTATAAATATTTCTCAAAATAGTATACGAATCACAAACTAACACGTCGACATTTCACCAGCGTGAAATATATTTGTATCATATTTTTGAACAAGGTATGTTTATTTTGTTTCAGTGGCTGAAATCGGCTTTCACATGCTAATGCTGAGATAGACTGTACAGGATTGAAAAAAAACATTGTGTATATAATATTTTTAAGAAATATAAAAAAAAACACGTAATAACTAGTGTTATAAGATTTTTTATTTAAGTTTTAAGTTACTTAACTTTTGATTTAGATGATAGAAGGATGACCATTTTGTCAATTTAAGAAAAAAAAATTGTTTTTTTTCTAATACGAAAAAAACTATTGATGTATGTAGCAGACTATTTTAAATTATGTGCGAAAATAAAAATTCACAGATAAAATTAAAATGTGACTTACTGTTTTTTATCTTTTTAACTGTATTTGTAATAAACTTCATGATATGTGATATTTATAGGAAAAATTAATAATAGATATTCCTTCCAATAAATATTACTACGATCTCTTTATCATAATGATAATTATAATTTTACCAACTTGTCCATGATTTTAATTAAAGTTTTACTGATATCCAAAATTTTATATTACTTACACATTATAATAAATAACGTCTAGCATGAAGGATCAAAACAACTTTATACTATCTGACATAAGAAATCTAGAAGTGTCACTTTAAAACCCATGGAGGTTAAAAAAAATGTCAAAGCAAAAATTGTGACCAGTAAGGACATAAATTTAAATATTTTCAATAAAAACAGTCCTTAATCCTTATATAACTTATTAATATTCAATATCAAGGTCCTAATACTATTAAATAGTGTACAGTAAGTTATAATTACAAAATGTTTTTGTTCATATTCAAGCAACATTTCTCTTCAATTTTATTCATATTGTATTTAAGTGAAAATAAAAATGCCACTAATGAATTAAAGCAACATATTGGTACTAATCTTAATAGCTCTTTTAAACTGTTCAAATCATTGTATCTTTTTTTTTTCATTTTGACTTTGAAAAATATTTTTTCTTGAACATATCCAATGTTCCAACTAAATAAAATAGTATAAAGAAAAATTGTACATAAAATTAAGTAACAGGCATTTATTTTATTTTTTTTAATTAAAAAATGTACATAATGCAAGTTTATAAAGTTTTTACTTAAATTAATTGTATATTTGCATATAAAG
Organism: Eueides tales michaeli; assembly: GCA_018249855.1. Taxonomy (NCBI): domain Eukaryota; kingdom Metazoa; phylum Arthropoda; class Insecta; order Lepidoptera; family Nymphalidae; genus Eueides; species Eueides tales. The sequence goes on along the minus strand of DWMZ01000501.1, from coordinate 8,533 downwards.
CAAAATATTTTTTGTGAAAATCTTATTTAAAAAATATTCATTTTACTGTTAAATAAACAAAAAAAAGAAGTGCCTTAAGTTTTTACATATATCTTCATAAAAACAAAGTTTCCAAATATTATTACATAAACATTATAATCATAGAGAAGACAACCATCTCTGGGGTTGATTTGGCTCAGTCAGACAGTTTATAATTATAATATTATTTATGGTGTATCCCGCACATAGCAGGGTAGACAGAGAGGTTCCCAATAAGACAGTCATATTCGCTACTTTCCATCAAACTCAAAGCATTGGGTGACCATGGTTAAACTTCATACCACACTTCACCTCACTACCAGAGCAAAGAAATGAAAATAAAATTTCTTTCTCCTCGAGTGTCAATGGATCCCCCAACATTAATTATTTAATTTAAATTCATAATCCAATATATTGTCTCTTTGAAAACAATATCTTATTGATCATATATATTACAACAACTAACTTAGTACTAAATAACTATTATAACAGCACCTACATTAAAATATATAACAAAAATTAAAAAAATGCATGACAATTGTACCATGTATGTATGTTAAGAAAAGGCTACTTAATTAATACTGAAAAGTTCAAACTTTAAAAAAATGAATCACATTAAAGCCAATAAACATTTAGATTGACCTTTGAAAAATTAAATAAATCATTTCCGCAACAATATCTGTCGCGATTGAAGAAATATTATTGATTTGACTATAATTGAGTTATCATATCTTGTATAAAATAGCCAATGTCTATATAAAAACAACACAAAAAATGTTAGATATTGCTATTTACTTGAAACCAATCTATGGATATTACTATATATGCTTTTATATGATTGAAGTATTCAATATATCCTAATGTAATTTAACTGCCATTGCTATTTTTATTGCCTTTATCTCTTATTTCACTAGGAATTTCTTCTTCAGATTCCATTGAAGCAGCTTTATGTAACTCGTATAATTGCACTAATTGTTCATCACTCATATAGTCCAACATTTTAGGATCAAGGTATTTACCTACTGTCTTCTTCTTCACTTGATGTAGAGGTTTTGTTTGTTTAGCTAAATTTATTGCATAGTCCTAAAAAATAACACCTAATATATTATTACATTATTAGACATGAGAATGTATTTTTGTAACTAATTCTCTTCAACTCACAGTCCATTCGTTAAGAAAAACCTTGGCTTCTGCTGGGTTGCAATTCTTATGGCGTTTAAATTCTTCTCTAGCGTAATTGTCTCCTAGTATACGTAATTCGTCTGGTAAAGCTCGATGGACCCGAAATATAAGCTTATATAGCATTCTAACTCTTGAAACATGATTTGTGGAAAACATTTTATTGAAAACTGATGAAACGCTTATATATTAATACCTGTAATGTAAAATAATTCAATCCTATAAAGACTGCGTAACACTATAAAAAGAAATAAATATATTTAAAAAGAAATATCTGATACGTTACATAAAATATTTACGTGCAACCTAGTAGATTTTTTGACCATTATTCAGAATGATAACTTAATAGTAATTATAACGTAGGTATTTTATCCACTTGAGCTATTAATAACAATTACGAGAATTTTTACTCAAATTAAAAATATCTTTAAATTATTAATAACTATTGGTAAAATTTTGAACCACTGTCCAAATAAATCAAAATTATCCAAATGTCTTATGCCCTTTGGGTTAATGTGTTCTGTGCTTATGCCTAATGACAATTGAATACTGACATCTGACATATATCTTTTTTTTAATTGACATATACATAGGCCGTGTTCCGAATTATCAAAACAGCATTCATAGAGTACCACAGATGCGGTATCCGTGTGACTTTGACGTTACATGTGACTTGACTAGGGCCGTCTTCTGAATTATCAAAACAGTAGAATTGATGTTTCAATTGCTGACGTGAGGTCCGATTTAGTGAGTGCGCCAACGTCTGTAAGCTGTACTAATAATAATATTCGTAAGCTACTTACAAGTAGTCCCAATGGACTACTTGTAAGTATGCTTACGAATTCAATAAGTTAAACATAACCTAACAGAGCATTTTTATATCTCTTAAATATTTTCAGAAGACGAGATTGCGGCCTCAGGTTTACCTAAAGTACCTAGTTTAGGATTGGACAGGACTTTAATAAGACACGCTCACGGCGTCCTCTGCTTGAATTACACAATTACTTATTTTATAATCAAAATTGCTTTTATATTCTAATTACTTAGTAAATTATAGCAAGCTTACAAATTATACTTATTTTACATTATTTAATGTTTAACGTTCATCTTAATTTCACACTGTATGCTATACGTGGCAGAGGAAACTTGAAAACCTAGTGTTAAAATACTCGGATCCCTCTAAGACACTTGCATTGGCCACTTTCCACCTAATTTGCTTGACGGAATTCAGCGCCGCGTTTATCTTGTAACCATGGTGACGGAATGAAGATTTTAAATACTTTATTATTTTTATCTTCATTCCTTCATTCTTATGGCGTTGCATGCTTTAGCCTTTGCGCCTCGATAGTAATATTTACGAATTTATCAATAGTTGTAGATTTTATTTGTAAAATGCTTAGGTGAATTTTAAAAACATAATATTTTTTCAATTTTTTATTTCCACAATCATTCATACTATACAAGTATCACAGTCTACAAACAAGACAATTACCATCTGATTTAAGAACAGAAGCTATTTTAAAGTATCGTTTTAAAATGGAGCTGTTGTAAGTCAATTCACCATTTGAAAAATATTTTACTATTTAGGTATAATGGAAACTTAGTGAAAAGATTATGAAAATATAAATTTAAAGATCGCAAACAAATCTATAGTCAAACTAATTAAAAATAATTAAAAAGTTAATCTTACATAGGTACACGATTTTTGGCTACAGACATCAAGGACATCTAATATAACCTAATCACTACGTTCCTTAATATTACAACGGAATGTTAGCATGTGGAATATATTCTATTAATAAAAATCAGCCAACATACAGTTTTTGTCATAATTAGTATGATATATTTTAAATATAATCAATATAATTTGAAGTCTCAGGATGTGCTAATTCTTAAGGAAGCTATCTTTCTGGTGGTAACTTCTGATACGTAATAGGTAACTCATTATTATCACACATTACATATATGTATATATATATATATATATATATATATATATATATATATATATATATATATATATATATACACAAAACGATACGCTTACAGATAATAAATTAAGTAAAATTATTCTAAAATTATTAAATTTATAAATAACAATACATGTTTGCTTGCCATTTTCACAAGCATACTCGTATATTGCAATTAAATTTAAATAAGCCGTTGATAATGACAATATTTAAATTTCATTAATAGTCTTATAATAAACTAATCCTACAATAATCGTATAAGAGACATTAGTCTCAGAAAGGAAGGATTCAGAAATACTTCATATAATTTTAAAATAAATATTTTATGTTTTTTCTTCAAAGTTCTAACAACATCACTATTTGTATTATTTTTCAGTATTTTCAAAACAGCACATTTAAATTATAGTAAAAGTTAATAAATATTTTTTGTTAACTTATAAATAAATAAGAATATGTTTATTTAAAAATATTGTCTGTTACATAAAACAATCTTATTGTCATCAATTAAATTATTAATAAACTTAAATCAGAAAAGATATACTTGTATGTAAATTCAAGAATTATGAGTAAAAATTATTGTCAATGAAACTAGGAAACTTTAAGACCCTGCAACCGTCAGACACGAATATACATAATATAAAATTTATATAAAAAATAAACTAGTTTAGTATAAATTTATTTATAAAATGAAATTATAATTGTATCACTTAACAGTGTTACAAAACATTTCATAATGTCTATTGAAATAGTATTTAAAAATGTATATATTGGTCAATGTATCTTGGTTTTTCTTACTCTACTCTGTACTGACCACAGACAATTTATTTGACAAATCACATATTTCCCGCGAGAATTACAAATACTAATAAGTATTATTAATTAGAATAGATTAATATAAAAAATACACTTCATAGTCGATACTAAACATAAATAAATATTTGTAAAATATTAAAATAATTCAGCTAGAGAGGTAAATATTACAATATGCATTATTAGGTATTAGCTTAGCATTAGTAGTCCTGACAAAAGAAATATGTACAGACTATATTTTAAGCATCCAAGAAAATATTTTAAATTTAAATTAACAATTTCTTAGCATTATAAGAGCGGCAATTCCTTTTATATAAAGGACTTTTACAAACTAACTAAATAAATATTAAATATTTCACTACTTTTAGCCCTAATATTATCTAAGCTGTTATTATAATGAAGATTCTAATGAATAGAAATAAATAAGCTACTTCTTACCGCCCATTTAACTTGTAACTGGTTGATTATATACCTTCAATATTTTAAACAATAACATATTTAAAACGCTTGAACAATAGCTGCCAAACTCTGATATGTGCCCGTGATAAAAATAAAAAGACCTAAAATTATAATAACCGTGTTTTTAACCAACATGAAGTAAGGTAGGTTGTTTGTATTTTGATAAGTAGCAACTAGTTGTATAATCGGTGGGAACATTAGAGCGAGTGCGGTACTGCTGATGGCGCCTACAAGTGATATGAAGAGGCCAAGCTGGGGTATAGATTCTGCTAGGATAACTGAAAAAAAAAATAATGATATTACTTAAGTACATTATACATTGTTTATGTTTTTCGATTTTATAAGAGTTCAATCTAATTAGAGGAAATTGATGTTTATAATAGAAAGAAACGCCACTGCAGTCTCTTCTTGTTTCCGTATTTTCTGCTGATCTCTGGAGGCGTTGCGTGTTGTGTGGTGGAACATAAGGGCCCGCGTCGCTCCTCGTTACCCAAGCGAACAAAATGAAAATATTCTCAGTGAAAAATATTTCAATTCTTCGAGTTTCCAATCAACCCACAACCTCTCGCATGCTAATACAGGGGAATATTGAGATTAGCCTCGTCACATAAGTGCTTGTATTTAAATGACATATATTTATGTTTTTGCCATTTGGTACGGAAATACAGAAATTAGACTATCATAAAATTATATAATTTCTGGCTATTCCACAATGATACTTACAAGTTATCAAAACCAATACAGCACGGTAGCCAAGTTCCTTGGCAATAGGGTTAGCCTTCCCATACTTCTTACGTAACGCCGGCCAAGAGATTGCAACAGGCACGTAGAATTGTAGAGGGTAGGTCAGGAGCATTGCGATTGTTATTAACACTTGCACTGTTGTACTGAGACTGCGTGAAAGAAAGTTGGACGTTACAAATTTTATAATTAAAAACAAAAAGTTTTATTTTCATAGATAACGAAATATTACAGAGAATATTTATAAATATGTTTACTGAAAAAAAATCTGGGTTACATACAATTTGTAGTCGTTAAAGTTAATAAAATAGTTAAAAATGGAGAAATATAATACACTACTTTCTTCCACTTATCAAAATTGACTCTAATTATTGTTTTTTTGACTGACTGTTACATTATTAGTAAATACCTAAAACAACTTCATGGAACTCTCTTTTAAGTGTATTTAAATATTTTAAATGAAACATTTTTAACCGGATTAATCGCGTATACTGTTTTCTATATATTTTTGGAAACCCGTTTCAAACATTTTACAGTAGTGTGCCCGTGACCGATGATTAATCGATTAGAATATTTCAATAATAATGTGTAGCAATCGCGAAAATAAAAAATCTTATTATGTACTTAAATAGTTTTAAAATCACTCACGGTTGACCAGGCTTCAAATTCAATGTAAGACTGCCAGCGACATCCTCTCCCCACTTCAAGTATCCAAGAAAACCAACCATCACAAAAATGCTCGCTACTATGACCATACCCACGTTTAACACGCCTAGTGGCTTTTGAAATAACTCAGGCTTTTTCATTTCGTTCCTCAATGGAAGTACCTGTTTAATAATTTAATATTTTTAAGAAAAATAATCCCTAATGTTTTATAACAAAATCTTACTAATATTATAAATGCGAAAGTTTGTACTGATGTGTGTATGTTTGTTACTCTTTCACCCAAAAACTACTGATCGGATTTTCATGAAACTTTGTAGTAATATAGCTTCGATATCAGAATAACAAATAAGTTGAAATTTATAGGGATTTTTAACCGACATAAAAAAGGAGGTTATTTTATGTATGTTTCCCGATTATTCGAAGATGGGTGGCCCACCCATTTTCATTCACAGATTTTCAAAATTATTTTTTTGTTCGAGAGGGTATATTTCACAATTGGTCCCATGGTAATGAGATCAGAACCTGATGATGGAATCCTGGAGGAATCGAGGGCAACTCTCAATTTTGAAAGGGCCAGATGCGGTTTTTTTGTATAATAACGCAATTGGGAGATCTGTATCTGACTATCATCTCATTTTATTAACCGACTGCAAAAAAGAAGGAGGTTCTTAATACGTATGTTCCTCAGAATACTCGAAGATGGGAACACCGATTTAAAAAAAACTTTTTTTTATCGTTGGAGTTACAGAAAGATAATTAATTATAGGTAGATTACTGTAGGATTATTTAACTTAAATAGTTCTAAATTAAAGCCAATCGACAGCATGTATCTATCTTTTATGTGTAAGTCACTATGACCAAAATAGTGAACGCGGACGAAGTCGCGGGTAACAGCTAGTTGTATATAAATAGGAAATTATTTTGATGCTACTTTTTGATTATTTTTGTAAATATTAGATTAAAATATTATTTTGAGATGGCCCAATTACATCTTTTCAATTAACGAATGCCAAACACCTAAAATACTACTCCATTTACTTGTTTTGTTTAACTAATAAGCTTGAAATGGTTTACCAAGTATCGTATAATAATCTTATAGGGGTCGAAAGTTAAGTCAAAAATTATATCTTTGACCTATACTTTCTACGTGTTGTTATTTTATTTTTTTAAGTAATTTCAACAAAATACATAGAATTGTATTTTATGAATATATACCTACACTATCTATATGTTATCTAATTAGTCTTCACATGTTTACTTTGTATTAGCCACTTATTTTTTACATACAATAAGTACCTACGTTTAAAGTAGTAAACATTTATATGTACATTTAGATATAGAACTTTCGTGTATGTTTGAATTTAACACATTCTTGAATTAACGCATCATCATCATCATCAAGGTCCATGAAGGTCATCATCATCATGGAGGTCCATGGAGGTCATCATCATCATGGTGGTACCGTAGGATTTTACTTATGTCCATACGGTACGTGAGACAAGTTGTTTTTATAGCTTTATTCATAGTTTTTCTATAATAGTTCTATTTTGTTTCATGATAACAAATTTATCGTGGACATAACATCGTGGATTAATCATTCAGTCATAAAATAAAAAATTTAATACTAACTAAGAATCAAAAATACTAGAAAGTAACTCACCAACCCAATACCTTCAAAAGCGTAGACAGCTGTCCCAAAATACAAGGGTAGTTGATGCCAAGATGCCAGATATTCCCTAGAACTCACTGGGGGTAGGTCGTGAGAGGCTTCATATAATACCGCTCCCACTCCCACTGCCATTAAAACGTTGGCAAGGGTCGAAAATGGAGTCAAATATTTTAAGTTTCGCACCATGCAGAGCAATAATACTGGGACTACCACGAATATCATGTGTATTGAGAGGTCCATGTGGACGCCATGTTGGTCGCAAATCTGAAAATTTATTGTTCTATATGTATGCGATACGATTATTTTCTAATATTTTTAAGAAAATACATTGACATTACTATAGACACTTTGATTGTATGATAATCGATTATTATCATTGTATGAAAATGGTAAAAATATTTTATCACACATAAAATTAACTTAAATTTAATTTTTTATTTATTTTTTAATACATTTTTTTATCCCAAACATTAATTGAAATACAAGCAAACACGGAATTTATATATACATAAATATATAAGACATAAAGAATTACCATTTTAATATTGTTAGCGATGAAAACAATGTACACACAGCAGAATCCTAACTGCGTTATACATAGAAAGATGTTTACTAAAACTTTCATAGTGGGAGCGAGCGGTCGCATCTTTGGTGGTCCGTACTCGAATACCAAGGACACGGTGTCAGCGAAACCGGGCGGTTTCTCCCTTTTCGTCTTCCTGTGGATATCCTCTGAGCAGCTAAGCTGAAAAAATCATTCAAATAAACATTAAGTAATTAACATTAAGTATCCTGCACATGGCAGGTTAAACAGGATGAACTTGGGAACCTGGTGTTAAGACACTCCCTTCCATTCCACACTTCATTCATTCATTCATAGCTTCACGCTGTATACCGCACAAGGCAGGGTAGGCAGAGGGAACCCGGGAACCTAGTGTTAAGACACTCCGTTCCACTTCCGTTTCCCACTTTCCGCCGAATTTGAGGCATTGCGTGTTGAGTGGCGGAACTCAACGCCGCG
>DWMZ01000500.1:0-22153 GCA_018249855.1 Eueides tales michaeli | reverse complement strand
CATGATTTCCTTCTCACCAAATTAGTTCTGATATTCTAGATGTATTCTTTATATTTTTATATATCTTTTGTATAGATCTGGATAGAGGTTAAGGATTACTTACAGGTATTTTTCACTTTTACTGCTTCACGCTGATTTCCACATTTAATAAGGTGTACTTAGAGAACTTACTGTAAAGTCTGTTTCCTACTTTACGCTTAATTTTGATGCTATAATTTGCCTTGTTACGATAGCATGAAAATGAAATTAGTTCATTTTTAAGAACGGGAACAGAACGGAGTATCTTAACACTAGGTTTCCAATTTCTGTCACCTTTTAAGAGTAAGAATCGAACCCACAACGCAAATTTTACTTATAATCAGACGTAGTCTTACTCCACTACGATGAAATACTAAACAAACAACATAAATATATATATATATATATTCGTACATATTTCCTTAAAACATCAGGAATAGTCTCTAGAATAGTGTCTTTTGGAAGACATATTATAGTTTCATGAGCTTACTCGAGCAATATATAAAGCTTCTTCGATAGCAACATTAACGTTCATACTGTGTCTACATAAGAGCAAATGATTATATTTTTTCCAGATTCACGCTGTATCCCACATGGCAGGGTAGGTTGAGGGAACGTTGGAACGTAATGTTAAGTCACTCCTTTTCATTTCCCACCTACCGCCAAATTGGGGGCATTGCGTGTTGAGTGACTTAACTTTTGATTTGTCTGAAAACTGAGAATTGAATAAAAAGTAAATAATTTAAGTTTCAATTTTAATTGAAAGATTGAAATTATCAATAACACTAATGTCCAGTCCGTTACTAATTGACATACAAATAACGACGTGTAAAGGAAACTATCGGAATTCCGAATCTGACGATTCCGAAGACGGTAATCGTGATAGGGTTTAGGTTCAATACCAACCCGAGGAAGAAAAATATTTTGATTTCCTCAATTTGGTAGCGAGGCAAAGCGTGACGTTGAGTTCCACCACTTAACACCCAAATAAGTAGGGACGGAGATTCATAAGACTAGGTTCCCAGGTTCCCTCTGTTTACCTTAATACAGTGTGAAGCTAAAAAAAAGTAATGGTGAGTGATCACCGCCGCCCAAGGCCTCGTGTAACACCAGAGGAGCTACAGATGCGTTATCGGCCTTTAAGGTGAAGGAAGACGCGCGTTTTGAAGGACCCATGTCATATCGACCTGGAAATACTGCCGCGGTAGTCTTATGATGATATCGTACCTATAATATCTGTATAGGTATCCATGTAAAAAAATTCTATTCAGACAAAGCGCGGCGTTGTGTACCGTTATTAAGAATGCAATGTCTCTAAAATAAGGACGGAAAATCGGAAATGATTTATGTTAACACTTTTTTTCAGTTTTACACTGTATACTCCACATACGTACTGAATCCTTTCTTATTAAGACTCTTCTCTGTTCTCCATTTTCTGTAGAATTCGAAGAATTGTGAGCTTAGTAACACAACTTAACGCCGAACGAATTTTATTTATGGAGTTAAAGAATCCATAAAACATATACACCTTTCCTCAAGTTGGTCTAAACTGTCTCAAATCATTAAATCTTGACAAGATTTAATGATTTGAGACAGTTTAGACATAATACAAGCGGTAACAAAGCGGCAGTCGTAGCTCAAAGTGTGATTATGCAAATATCTCGCTACTCCCGCAACAACGGTTTTTGTATGATTCCCAAGAAGTAAGAAAAAAGACTATATGATTATATTTTCTTTTTTTTAGCCTAAATGTTCGAGACATTATTTGTTGATTGGTGGGGCTTAATGCCGCATCTACTCTAGATATCAGAAGAAGAAAATGAAAATGTTAAATAATTACTTTTTGTAAATGTTATTAATTACTTTCATCAAGTGGAGATCGAACTCAGAGCAGTCACTCTTGTTTTTCTTTTTTTTTTATGGAAAAAACACGGCAAACGAGCGTACGGGTCACATGATGGTAAGTGATTACCGCCGCCCACGGCCCCGTGTAGCACCAGAGGAGCTACAGGTGCGTTGCTGGTCTGTAAGGGGGATGGGCACCGGGGCCCGGCATTACCCCATGCGAAACGCAGTGACCAAGGTCACTACTTAACGCCGGTTTTAAATGCCGGGGGTGATAACAATCCGGTCAAGTCTGCTCATGCGTATTGCCATTGCTGACAACGTGACTCTCCCACACGTACTTTAGTCGCCTCTTACGACACCATCAGTACCAGGATGATCCTATTCTAAGCCGGAATCACACGGCACTCTGTGCCACTTCGGCACTATGGCCTCATATAAATGGATGTATATGGGACATATAACAAATTTGGTAATATAAAGCTTGAAGCTTGTAACACGGATGAGTGGAATATGTGGGAATAATCTCAGTTCCTTTTTTGATAAACTGTGTGACATAAGGAAAGTTATACGAGCAAAATATATACCTACTAATGTAATAGTAATTCAATTACACAATCTGTCACATTTAAAGTTGCATACTATTCCTTAACTATACTTTCTTTTTAAACGTTATTTTTAAAAACGTTATTTTGAAAAAGAATATTTTTTTATTTCACTCCATATGAGCTAACAACAAGGCAAAAACTTTGTTCTTTAATATACGGTATATTCCTCATGAATACATGAAGAATCCAATCAATAAGTTATCCATTTTATTCTATGAGCTAAGTAGTGCTTGATGGCTTATAGTCTAATTAATTAATGTAGGTGAGTGGCTGAAGAGATGCGGTCGGTATGCAATTTGACCGTGTCTGATCTAATGTACGAGCGGTTGTATTACTACGTTAGAATAGAGATTAAGGACTGCATAGATAGAGGCTTATCTTATCTTATCGTGATTTTATAACAATATTGAATATATATTGGTATAGTAAAATATATATAAAACTTGGAGGTTGGGTTCGATTTTCAATATGTAGATATATTCAAATTATGTTGCCTCATTTCATATATTTTTACTTTTATTTATAAGGTAGCGATTCCCTTTCACTTCACTTTTTCTTTCAAGATTATGACTTTTAAGATAATACATAGACAATAAAAACTAAAATTTCAGTTAAATGAAAAAGAATTCAATTTTATTAAACTAAATATTTTAAATTTACTTATTTTTTCTATTTATTAACCGATTTCACATTTTTTTATATTAAACGAAATTTAAATAAAACATACAATAAATGTTAAAGAAAGGTTGCCAAAATATAGTAGTGAAAAGTGCATTTAAATCTGGTTACCCGTGTCTGAGATTAGTGCCTATAAATGCATAGACAAACAGACACAAATTTTATAAATTACTATTTTTTGCAATATGGCCAGGGAACATATGTAAATGACATAATTAGATTTATTTAATATGTAAACAGTTCTATAATAAGCATAAACTATAGAACTAAAGTTTTATCAAAATCTTTTTAGTAATTTGGCATAGGAATGAAACAACTTCTACATATAAGAAAAGGTATAGCTTGTATAGTAATGCATAATAAAATGTACATCAAAGTATCTGTTGTACGTCACGGCTCTGATCTCTCATATTTTATTCAGACACCGACGGGAGTACCGTCTAAACTACTAAGCTGAGTTGTTATTATATTATTTTATTTACAGCATAATATTTTTATAAAAATATGCAAATTATTGTTGTATATAAAATTAAATAAATATTCTTTTTTATGTATAAAATAAAATAAGCTTAAATTTTGATAAGAGAGACTTGTAGTGCAGCACCGTTACTGACTGTAACTGACTTTGTGACGGTTATTGGAGGAGGTAGAGGAGGGAACTTGGAAACCTAGTGCTAAGACTCTCCGTTCTCATTACGATACTTTTGTTCTCCATTTTCAGCCGAATTAGAAGGATAGCGTGTCAAGTGGCGGAACTCAACGCCGTTCTTTCGGTTGTTATCAGAGTAATGAAATGTAAATATAATTATTTTATTTTCTTTAATAAGGATTAAGCCGACATCCTTCCACAGAGTGCCTCAATGGATTGACAACAATATTATCTTAGTTTCACGCTGTATCCCGCACCTGGCAGGGTAGGCAGAGGGAACTTAGGAACCTAGTGTTAAGACACTCCGTTCTACTTTCGTTCCTTTCCACCGAATTTGAGTGGAATTCAACGCAACGCCGTGTTTTGCCTTATTACCAGAGCGAAGAAAGGTAAACATTCAATAATTAAATTGAAAATATTAAATATTTCAATTCCAAGAGCGGGGATGGAACCCATAACCTGTCGGTTACAGTCACACGGTTGTGCCACTGCGCCACAACGTAATCCAAAAAATGATATTAGTTGCTTATGATTAATATTGTTGTCAATCCATTGAGGCCAATTAATTAAGCCTGTTGTGGCGTAACAGCGTGCAGCTGTTAACGCGACAGGCTGTGGGTTTGTTCCCCACTCGAGGTAATAAAATATTTAATATTTTAATTTCTTTCCTCTGGTAGCAAGGCAAAGTGCAGCGTTGAGTCCCGCCACACAATGCAAAATGTCTTAACGCTAAAATCGTTTCTATACATATTATAGTATAAGCTACTAGATTCATTACAGAATCTACTCATAAAGAGCTTACTATTATTCTCTTTGTTTCAAAAAATGCAATGATCAAGTCTTTGTGGATCATAAGATTTGTAGAGTAAAAAATTAAATTTGTCAGCTCAAACCGAGCGACCAGCTTTGTTTAATCGCGATCTGAATGCTATGAAAGAAATTTCATTAAATGACACTTTAATATTGTTGAAAATGTCCGAGCTGGGCGTTTTCCGTTTAGCGTAATAAGCGGGTTTGCTTCAAATTATTGTTCTTATCGTCGTTAAAGTTCGCCCGTTACTTTTTATGCGTCGTGTGATGTTTTCATGTGCATGGACTTACGTATGTACGCTGATAAGGCTTTAATTAAAGATTATTGTTCCAAGAGGATTGTACAATAATTTATATTTAACTTTTCATAAATCGATCATCTGTTTCACGTGCGAAAAAGTATAACTCATTGTCACGTTCCAACTGATTCTAGTGTGCAAGCGAGAGCGCGGAGTAAGGTCGGAAGTAGAACGGAGTGTCTTAACACTAGGTTCCCAAGTTTACTCTGCCTACCCAGCCATGTGCGGGATACGGCGTGAAGCTGAGTAATAATCATTATTAGAAAAAAATGTAATTTTATAATTTTATATAAACCTATGAGGTGCTAATAATTTAAGTTAATACGTAAAAATATCAAATAATTTGTTAATGGCCTTTCAATGTCGTTATCACGTAAAAGCAAAGGGTTGCTACGTTGTCTATTTTTTACTTTTTATCATAGCACTTTTAGGAATAAAGTATCACGCCATCCGTACGTGTTGGAATTCTTCGTTCGCACAGCAAGAAAATGGAACATGATTGCCAGCATCTGATCTCCTATGTCATACAATGTGGGGATCTTCAAAAGACAAGTGAAAAGATGCAGTGTGGGCAAGGGTGCTCCATCGTGGACCGCATCTTCACTTAACATCAGGCTTGATGTGGTCAAACGCAAGCCTATTACAATATGAAAAAAAAATGTCGTTCGTAAGCCTATTTTATAGACAACCCCTTTTTTAGATTAAGTATCGCAAGCTAAGTCTCTATTTAGCGCCTGCTTCTTTTGAAGCACAGTGTTAAGATAGTGCAAACATCTTTTTCCATTAATTTTTTGAGGCATTGCCTGGTAACTGTCTAGTAGAGTAGGGAAATGGAAATAGCTTAGTTAAAATTTAAAATACGTTTAATCAAATATACTTTTTCAGGCACTTTTGAATCAATATACTGTATTTTCTTACCCCTGAATTAGAAATCAGGTCCCCGAGTTTCTTTCGAATTATTGTTTTTGCTATCGTTAAAGTTTCCCCGTTACTTTTTATGCGTCGTGAAGAATATACATGTGCTTTTGGTATTTTGGGGAAAGTTGATAAGCCTTATATTAGCAATTTTTTGTTGTTTGGAGAATTATAATATATATTTTTTATGTCTTAATATTTTAGAGATAAGATATTTTTTGCTTCACGCTTAATCCCGCACATATCCTAATCAGAGCTAGTTTAGAGACACCTCTAAATTTAATTTTCCGCTAAATTCTCTGGGTGTTGAAATTAAATACTTAATTTGCTGTGGTGTAGAGATACAACCATGTGACTCTATTTGGCACATTGTGGGGTCAATTTCCACTCGGAGGAATGAAATATTTAATATTTTAAATTTTTCGCTATGGCTACCAGGCGAAGCGCGTAGTTAAGTCTTGCCAATCAATGCGCAATACCTCAAGAGTTCCGCAGAAATTAGAGATTAGAAATGTCTTAATGAGAACGGCGACTCTTAACATTAGGTTCTCAGGTTCCCTCTACCTACCCCACTTCACACTACACAAAGTAATCATAAATTTATTATTCTTAAAAGCACTTTCAGAATAAATGTAAAACGTTAGGAAATTTGATTATGAAACTTTGAAAGGAATGATACGGTACGTTATCTCTGTAAACTCTAATGGAAGCTAATTATATTAAGTTATTAAAACGGAACGGGGTTATTACGAATGAATAATTAATGTACTGTTTAATACTTATTTAGTTTTAAAATTTATAATTATTTAATATATATTTTTTCTTGTTGATTTAACTGATTATTAATATTTAATAATTGATGCCTGTCGTGATGCAAGGGCACAACCGTGTGACTGTAACTGACAGGTTCTGGGTTCGATCACCAGTCGAGGAAATGAAATATTTAATATTTTCAATTTAAATATTTAATGTTTCATTTCTTCCCTCTGGTAATAAGCAAAGCGCGGCGTTGAGCTCCGCCACTCAACATGCAATGCCTCAAATTGGGACTTAGAAAGTGGGGAGCGGAAGTGGAACGGAGTTCTTTAGACTAGGTTCCCGGGTTCCCTCTGCCTACCCTGCCTTGTGCGGGATACAGCGTGAGCGAAAAAAAAAATATTAAGATTTTTGTGGGTCCGTTGTAGCAGGGGCACAAGCGTATGATTGCAAACGCGACAGGTTATGAGTTCGATCGCCGCTCAAAGAAATGAAATAATTAATATTTTAAAATTAAGTATTCAATGTTGTAATTTGTTCGCTCTAGTAATAAGGCAAAATGCGGCGTTTAGTTCCGCCACCCAACAGCCAATGCCTCAAATACTGCGGAAAGTAAGTTCCTTCTGCCTACCCGACATATGTAAATCAGAGTATTAACTTTTAAAATTTTCAATTTCCTCGCTCTAGTAACGAGGCACAGCGTAGCGTAGAGTTATGCCACTCAACACAGAATATCTTAAATTATTGGCGTCAAAAAGTGGAGAACGGAGTCACCACCACTTTTATCGCTTACAGTTCAACCCTGCCTAGATTTGCATTCAGTTAAAAATATAAACAACTCATTATATAAAATAATTTATCAATGGATTATTTAGATAGCTTTAAACAGTGTGTAGCTTTAATTTATTAATGTAGGCTTAGAGTCAATGAGTTAAACAACATGATTATATGCATAGCGATCATAGCGCAGTAATAAAGTGACTAGAAGTGCGATGATGGTAACGGGTTCTTACTTTTTTAATTTATCTTCAAGTTGTATCCCGCACATGACAGGGTAGCCAGAGGGAACTTGGGAACCTAGCATTAAAATGTTCCCCATTTTCTGTG
The DNA here is from genome assembly GCA_018249855.1 of Eueides tales michaeli. Classification (NCBI taxonomy): domain Eukaryota; kingdom Metazoa; phylum Arthropoda; class Insecta; order Lepidoptera; family Nymphalidae; genus Eueides; species Eueides tales. The sequence continues at coordinate 14,468 of DWMZ01000500.1, read as the reverse complement.
GAGTGAGATATTTCAAGCTGAGTGACGGAACTCAACGCCGCGCTTTGCTTCATTACCAGGGTGGAAAAAAGCAAAATGTCAAAAATTTCATTTCTTTGAATGGATCGAACCCAAGACCTGTCACGTTTACAGCCATACGCTTGTGCTCCTGCGCCAAGTTAGCGGCGTAGCTAGAGAGATAGTTTGTTTTCAATGTTTTATATATGCTCTTTGGGGGGCCCTTTTGTTTTTTACGTGATCTTTCTACAGTACCATAAATTATATTTTAAGAAGGTTAACGAAAGTCAAACCCTTCCCTTTCCTCCTTCTACTTTTCTCATACCACTCACTTTTGATTCATATATCTCTTTCTCCATTATTTTATAACTTATTCCGACGAGCCCTAAGCAATATAAGCGCAAATACTGTGATATCCTTGCCAGTGGGCTAACTTCCCTTCTGTGGTGTGATGCGTGAAAGATGGAAGAACGGAGGTCTTAACACCACAATTTCTATGCTGTGATTGAAATGCACAAATATTCTTATCATTTTTATAGTCATTGTGGATTAACATCTACACTTAGGAAAGAAAATTACTAATTTAGAAATAGATTTTAACCTGCTATATTTAATTTTATAACTTTTCTAATATGTAGAAACTCAAGAACTCTAATTAACGTAGAGTAGTTTAATCTAATAAGTCAAAAACATAAATAATATATAAAATTTGGTAACATTTTCACTAACAAATATGGGCCAATATTTTGCTAAATGAATTATAGTTTTTACTCTAATAAAGTTAAAGTGCCGACCCGAATAAGGTCGGTTGAATGAGCGTGCTTTCATAAAATTTGAAATGCTGTATAAATCTGTATTCTGAGGCTTTTTGGTCATTTTGAATTTATATAATGAGATGCTTAAAATTATTATATGTTCACTTTGGTAACAAAGAAAAGGCAGCGTTGAGTTCTGCCACTCAACACATAATTCCACAAATTCGGCGGAACATGGGAAACGAAACGGAGTGATTTAACACTATAGTTCCCGCTGCCCACATATCTGATTATTTTTTAAAAAATAAAGTTAAAACACTGGTAAAGAAGGCTTTCGCTTTTAAAGAGAAGCACTCTCATTCTTCAAAAGAAGCAATCACAGTTCATTCATTGTAGAGCTACGGTGCTACAGACCGACACACAAACAAACAGGTCAAATTTATAGCACCTCTCTTTGGCTTCGGGAGCTAAATTGTTAAAAAAACTGATGTATGTTAATATACAAATAATCGACAATGTAAAAACTTTGTAAATAACCTGTATATTAGGATCGAATTTACTTTAAGAAAATGTCCCGACAGTTACTATGTAGAAACTGAAACTAAGAGAATTTTCAAACAAACTTTCTGTTGCTATCCCATGAGGACCGTCCGCTTTGCCAACATACTATGTACTTAATATTTTAAGTGACATGTGATATTTTAGCTTCACGCTGTGATCTGCATACAGTAGAGTAGATAGAAAGAAGTTAGGAACCTAGTGTTATGATACTCCGTTGCTATTAAGGCCCTCCTGTTCCCCATTTCCCGCCGAATTATCGAGGCATTGCCTCTTGAGTGGCGGTACTCAACACTTTATTCTCTTTCAACACTTTCATTCTTTCTTCGTTTCTGAAATACTAAATATTTTATTTTTTCGAGTTGAAATTGAACCCACAATCAGTCGCGTATACAATTGCAAGTTTGGCCTCAATTGTAACAATATAATCTTTTGGCCACCTAGTATATTGGTGAAGAAGTGTACAAAATGTTCCGCTATCCGTCTTATTTAGACACACACGCAAACACACACATACACTTATAAAACCCACAACCCTCTCTATGGAAAGGTATAAATAAAGTAATTACTTAATATTACCAGATATTTATATTACCTTAATTTGATACCATAATATGTAGACAACGTAGAGCCAAATAAGCCTTTAAGATTATTTAATTGTGCTAAGCCTTTAAGATTATTTAACTGTGCTATTAAACGTGGTAGAGACGTAGCTACTGTAGAATATTTTAGTATGCAATGGGTATGCACTTATGTAAGCTCGTACATGAATATGTTATAGAAAGTAATTCTATATTTGTGTGATGAAATGTAGAGAGTCTTAGTTTTTTTTATAGCATATTTAGCAAAATCTAATCTATTTTGTGTGTGTATGTGTGCATGTGTGTGTGTGTGTGTGCATAAATGTAATATATAGCTATTTGCTCTATTACATATGTATGTAATACAGCAAAATTTGATTATATCTCTTCATAATGAGAGACGACAACTTGTGGGTTGGAGCCCCCACTCGAGGAAACCATACATTTAATATTTTGATTTCTTCGCTTTTGGAACGAGGCAAAACGCTGCGTTGAGTTAATTGCAGAGTTCAGTTGAAGCCTTTGCATCCGCCGCCTCGTAATGAGAACGGAGTATCTTACCACTAGGTTCACAAGATCCCTCGGGCGATCCGGCCATTTGAAATTTTGAAAAGAGCAACTGTAGAGTTTCTGGCTGGCTCTGGCTCTTCTCAGCACACCACTTTCCGAGCCTGTAGCATCTTCCTATAGGACAGACACTACAGACATTTCTATGTAACTTTATGATTCAAAAGTGCTTGTAATGGCTTAATTGAATAATTTTTTTTTTGATTTTGAGAGATTAAGCGTAAACATGAAAAAAACTTTTCATACTCTACTTTTTATGTATTAGAACAACTCATTAATATTATTTTATGTAAAACGAAGATAGTTTTTGGGTTCTTTTATAAAAGAATTATAGACTAGTCGTTCTTTTATAAACATTTTTTATGCGTTCAATACATTTTTAGAGGTAAGAGTATTACGGGTTAAGTGGCCGAGCTCTACGCCGCCTTGTTTTTTTTACCAGTGTAAAAAAAAATTCTTCTTCCCTTTTTCCTTGAATAAAATTAGCACTAGTAGAATAAAATTAGTTATTTTACTAAAGTAAACTACTATATTAGAACTTTTGCAAATTAGTTTTAAAGTAAAGACAAACATTATTCTGATAAGTAAGGTTAATAAACTTGCAAGGTTTATCTTTTAACTATAGTTTTAGCTTTAATTTTAAAGGGGCGTAAGCGTGTTACTGTAACCGTGTACAATATTGAGTTCAATCCCCATTCGGGAAAATAATATATTTAATATTTACATTTCCTCGATCAGGTATCGCGCGTTGAGTTTTGTCACTAAACTTGCGAAACCTTAAAAATCCAATAGAAGTGTAAAATTGTTTTGACGGGAACGGAGTATCTTAACAGTAGGTCCCTTCTAACTTCCGTGCTAAGTGCAGGTTATAGCGTTAAGCTAAAAAAATCTAAACAATAACTTTAATAATATATATTATATTTCTTTAATTTACTTCTAAATAGTAATAATTTATTTCGTTATTGTTCTTCTTGGATCACTCTAAGGCGAAGCGAAATACAACCGCGTACCATTACATATAAGAAAAGATTGTTAATTCAATCTCCTCTTTAAGACTGAAGCTCACACTACCTAGATATAAAACACGGCGTTTCACCCCGCTCTTAGAATGGGAACGGAGAATTCTTAGCATACATTTTTTATATACGTACGAGTATATACTTGAAATATAAAATATTTGAACGACCTTCTGCATATGTCACACAATGGTCACATTTATAGAATGGCAATTCTCAGTCGCCAGCAACTTGAATGCTCTGAGAGGAATCCTTTCAGCACGCTCCTGAATTGAATTAACGTCGAAAATCTTTTAAAAGTTGGAAAATGAAATAGAACTAGTATTATACTAGGAGGTTGTCGTGGCGCAGGAGTACAAGTATGTGACTCTAAAACGTGGCAGGTTGTGGGTTCGATCCTCACTTGAAGAAATGAAATTTTTAATGTAACATAATTATTTGATATTTTCATTCCTTAACTCTGTTAACAAGGCAAAGCGCGGTGTTAAGTTCCCGCTACTTACACGCAATGTCTCAAATTCGGCGAAAATTGAGGAACGGAACGGATTGTCTTATCACTACGTTCCCAGGTTCCCTCTTCCTACCCTGCCATGTATGGGATACAGCGTGAAGCTTACTAAGTAAGTAAGTACTACAAACTCTTTATAGAGTTCAATGAATGTAGATGCGGTTCCCGCTAGAGGAAATACTATAAATTATTTTCCCCGATTGTTCTTTTTCAACAAAATTTAGTAATAAAGTATGTAAATATATAACAATTATTTATATTTATATATTAATAGTAATGATTGTGATTTTGATTCTCTCTAGAATAAATGATTACATATATATTTTTTTATTTTCCTATTGTGGGAGCCAAGAAAAAGAATTATTTCGTCATTTAATATAATATAACACATGTAGAGAAAAACGTAGTGTTTTAACACTAAATAAACTTTCGTTTATCTTTAGAAAATATATGAATCTAGTTGTTTTTTTGAGCTTCACGCTGTCTCACGGCAGAGTGGGCAGAGGGAACTTGGGAACCTAGTGTTAAGATATTCCGTTCCATTTCTCACTTTCCGCCAATCCTGAGGTCGTGTTGAGTGGCGGCGATACGCTACGCCGAGCGTTGACTTGTTGTCAGAGAGAGGAAATGAAAATATTCAATATTTCATTTTGAAAATATATTTTTTAAAATTTCTCGAGATCGAACTCACAATTTTTCGCTTTTATAATCACACACCTGTGCCTCTGCGCCACTACAGACCTCTAGTTTATTATTTAAAACCGAATATTCACGTCGGTTTAACTCATACTAACAACGAGAACAGTTTACATTTGTATTCCAACCTAACACTCCTTCATTATCATAATTAAAGAGAAGATAATTAAATTGTCATGTAGATACTAAAATATTACTTCTCCAGCTACAGCCAGGTACCGGTAAGGTCCTTATATTATGTGCGGACAAAATTTAAACTAAAAAGTTATTTAACAGGAAATCCTAAGGGATACTTAATATGGGATAAACTAAGTTTATATACTCTACACGCCCTATACGAGTCGGCATGAGTGTAATACTATGTAAATGATGTTTTATATGCCGTTAGAGTGACGTGACTGGCAAGTCTATTGGGTAGTTAAACATTTAGATAGATATCTCATTTTGAGAGTAGAATATTTTATTTTATACTAGCAGACCCGTGTGGCTTGGCCCGCTTGTTTTTTATTATGGACAAGTGGCGCCAGAATGGCTTCGTCCGCTTGAACGATATGTATATTTGTTTATTTAACATATGAAAATTCGAAATTATAGCTAAAACTATAATATAGTCAAAACGATATTGATATATCCCGCACGAGGCAGGGTAGGCAGAGGTAACCCGGGAACCTAGTGTTAAGACACTCCGTTCCACTTTCGTTCCCCACTTTCGTGTGGCGGAACTCAACGCCGCGCTTTGCCTTATTACCAGAGCGAAGAAATGAAACATTAAATAATTAAATTAAAAATATTAAATGTTTCATCTCCTCGACTGGGGATTGAACCCAAAACCTATCGGTTACAGTCACACGTTTGTGCCGCTGCGCCACGACAGGCCTCAATAATTTTCAATTTAAATATTTAATGTTTAATTTCTTCGCCCTGGTAATAAGGCAAAAGCGCGGCGTTGAGTTCCGCTACTTAACACATAATGCCTCAAATTCGGGAACGGAAGTGGAACGGAGTGTCTTAACACTAGTTTCCTAAGTTCCCTCTGCCTACCTTACCATGAGCGGGGTACAGCGGGAAGCTGAGTGATCAAAATTTTTCTCCCACGAGTATATTTATTAAGATACTAGATTTACATTAATAACATTTTGATATAGTGTTAAGATACGCCTCTCCGTTCCCCACTTTCCACTGAATTTGAGGCATTGCGTGCTAAGATGCGTTTGCCTTGTTGCCAGAGTGGAGAAAAGACAACATAACAAAGCGCGGAATTAGTTCCGCCTCTCAATACGCATTACCTTAAATCAGCGGAAAGTGGGGAACGGGTGTTTAAATGGGAACGTATTATTTTAACACCAGGTTCCAATGTTCCCTTTGCACATTTTGCCATGAGGAGAAAAAAAATTGTACGTATTTTAATATGATTCAAGGTACCCCAAAAAATTCATATAGTAAATACTTGAAATATTATGCTGAAAGGTAAAAATGTCTCAGATTTTCCTAAGTGTCTCAGAGTTTTCTAACAGAACAATTTATTAGGTGCTTGTGTAGACAGAGTTGGTGTCTTACAAAGGACGTACGACTTACAAGTACGACTTTCATGTTTGGAAGACTAATATCTTTCTTCAAGTAAGTTGAAAAATATAAATGCTATATATTCTATCGCCTTACTTGTAGAGCTCAGCTTGGATTATATAAAGTACTTGTCAGCCCGTTTGTTAACATGGACTTTAATAGCTGAAAAGGAAAATCTCAGGAAGAAATGGAAAATGTAGGAAATCTATAAAAAACTGTGATTTCAAGATATATGAACGGATAAAGCCCGTTCTTGTAGGTATATCGTTACATCCTCACTTAGTGCTTCCCTAAATTATCTGCAGATCAAATTATTCTTTAAGAAGTTCATCTTATGGTAGTCGTGACTCACTGACGCAAAAGTATTATAAGTATCCTACACAACGCAGGGTAGGCGGGGAACCTTAGGTACCTAGTATTAAAACACTCTATTTCCATTAATAAAATTCTCTTCTTCACTTTCTGCCAAATTCAATGGTTGTGTATTGATTGGCGGAGCTCAACGTCGCGACCCTTAACCTGTCACGTTTTCCGTCACACTAAGCACTATATTTAATATTTTACTTTTATGTTTATCTAAAAGGACTAAATATTTTATATATTTTATAATATGTAAAATCATATAACATTGAATATTCTTTAATATTCCTTACAAAAATATCTCAGAAGACACTCCTTGACTTACTTTCACAAATTTTTCTGTCGACAAAAAATTTCTTTTCTAAATATTAGAGTTATTATAGCAGAATACCCTTTTACTCATAGTAAATGTGGACGGTAGCACTAAAATGGATTATTGTTTTTTTCAGTTTCACATTTTTTGTGCAAATCAGAACAGGCAGAGGGAACCTAGTGAAATGATAACGGGAACCAAAGGGAAGTGAACCAAATTCACGAACCTTGCAATCTGCTCCACAACAAGCCTCGAACTTGTTAATTAATAAATAATTTTAAATATTTCATATTTTTATTTCTCGTCATTCTGGTAACGAGGCAAACCGCGGCAATTTTCGGTAGGCGACATGTAATAAATCAAGAATTCGGCGGTGTGTGGAAAAATAAGCATCTTAATTACTGTGTTTCTAGGTTACCTACACCTGGTTGCCTAAGTGTGGAATCCAGGGTGAAGCTAAAAAAAATAATCAGTACTATTATGGCCTCTTGATATTATAACTAAGAAATAAGATAATTATAAAGAACAGTACTAATTTTGTAAGATATTTATATTTTTAATAATAGAAAGAAAATCAATAAAACTGTTAATATTTATTATTAGAAAAAATGTAATCTAGTTTATTGATTTTAATAGGCGAGTTAAATTCAAATTATTATCTATTTAACAGAAATTTACAAGCACTTTGAAATATTTATAAGTGTCTTTACAATAGTTCTAGATCCTGAAAAGAACCTAGTTCAAATGCAAAATTTAATATTTCAAAACAATCCTTATAAAAATGTTACTGAAAAAATCTAAACCCAATTTGAGCCATGAATTTGTGTGAATTTCTCAAATTCGGCGGAAAGTGGGAAACAGAATGGATTGTCCACACTAGGTTCCCAAGTACCCTCTGCCTACTCCGCCATAAACAGGATACAGCGTGAAGCTGAAAGAAAAAACAAAAATCTTAAAATCTCAGACTCTCAGATGCCATGTTATATTACTTCCAAGTTACAAAGTCACATTTATTATAACAGCTATAAAAAAGTATTCGAACATGTCATAAAACTGAAAGGACGACGACCCAAGCCTGAGTAATGACGAAGGTACAACATTACCTAAGGGCTTGTACATGGCTTGGCCTTTTTATTACTTAAAGAAAACTATCCGGCCTCAGAGGCCATATTTATTTTAGTCAAATTTTGACCTTAATCATATTCAGAAAGTTTATGTATAACAATATTTTATTTTATTATACTGAGTGAGTAAGAACAACTCTATATATTCTGTAGTAGAGCACAAGTTGCTCTACATACAAAAGGTAGAGCTTGCGGGCGTATTAAATAAACATTTTAATTTGTACGTATTCCGCTTTGAGTTATGTTGTACTTTGTCCCTAATATTTGATTATGTTCAATTTTAGTTACGAGTACAACTGTAGCGATGAATATGTTTTAATATACATACAAGCATTTGTATGATGAACGTGAAATATTCAGATAATTGTAAAAGTAAATGAAACTGTCAGATTCACGCGATTTCGCCCGCTTGTTCTATAAATAAAATAAAAATGAAAAAAAATCAAAGTCTACAATTTCTTAGATTCTTTATTAGTGGTTATTTTTTTTAGAATTTTTTACAAGTTTTGAAAAAGTTTCAGTAATAAGGAAGATATTCTTGTTATTAAACACACATATACACATACACACACATACACACACACACACACACCCAAAAGAGACTAATACATACATGTACGTAACTACACGTGAACATTTTGACTCATATAAATATATTTTTTAAAAAGTATATAAGTACGTAGTTTTTAATTTTGTTAGAACTATATGAATATTTATTTAATGTACAAATAACCTAAGCAGTAGAAGCTATAGTTAATACAAGATTTATTTGAAGGCATTAAAAGTAAGACGTAACAAACATACATTAAATTTATAATATTAGTATGAAGTATGATTTTAAAAGCGAAACGCGATGAGTTCCACTACCTAACACGCAATGTCTAAAATATGAAGTCGTAGCCTAGATGCACAAGGAAAGAAAGAGAGAGAGACAGACTTCAATTCACATTCGGGGGATTTAACTACTTATTACTTTCCTCAGTTCAGTACTAAGACAAAGCGCGGCGTTGAGTTCCGGCACTCAACACGCAATACCTCAAATTCGCCGGAAAGTTGGGCAAAAAGGAACGAATGTGGAACAGAGTGTCTTAACACTAAATTCCCAAGTTACCTCAGTCTACCCTGCCATGAGCGAGATACAGCGTGGAGTTAAATGTTACATCAAAGAAAGTTTGATCTGTTTGTATGTGCCATAGAGATCAGATCACATTAAAAACACATTTCTTATTACATAGGCTTAATAAAATAAACATACAGTAGGTACTATTACAATATTTCAATCCAAATACATACTCTATAAATAGTTTATGATTAGTTTAGGCAAAGTTATCGACCCTGATTACAAGAAACTAGACATAATATAGAGCTCTTTAGTACACGTAATGAATGTCTGTTACCCCAATAAAATGTCATAACTTTCTTGGTAAATAAACGTCTGGGAAAGTTGGTCGGTCTTATTCAGGCTGAAACCAACTGAGACCTACATACCTAATGGCGTGTCCAATGTGACGGTACTGAAACAAAATAAAAGAAAACAAAATGTTTGGATGTAAAGACTTAGATTTTTTTACAGAAATTACTCCCTTATGGCTTAGCGGTTAATTTATTATTTACGTAAATTAATTGAAGTAGTTATAGCGCGATTAGTATTTTCATTTCCTCACCTTGGTAATTGGCCAATGTGCTTCGTTGAGTTTTCTGAGAGAAATGAAAACAGAGTATTTTAACACTAGGTTCCCAAGTTCCCTCTGCCTACCTTGCTATGTATGGGATACAGCATGAAGCTAATAAAAAGGCATTTCATTATATGACACTTTGTCGCAATTTACTTTTCAATAAAAGTATACTTTCCATTCTACAGCAATCACAGACTAATTACAATGGAGCCTGCATAAATTACCTAATTACTATAAAAATATTAATGAACCTGCCTCATTAAAAAGATCCATTTGTGAATAATAAACAAATTCATTTATTGTGTTTCGTAGGTGTAGTATCTATAAAATTTACGTAAATGTATTATCTTTCACCTGAAAGCTTATTGTACATTTTTTTAATCATATTATATATAGCTTTTTGCTGTATCATACACATTGTAGAGTAAGCAGAGGAAACATGGGCACCTAATGTTAAGACACTCCTTTCGCTTCCGTTCCCCACTCTCCGCCGAATGTGAGGCATTGCGTGTTGATTGGCGGAACTTAACGCCGCGCTTTACTTCGTCTCTAGTGCGAAGAAGTAAAAATAATATTCTTCGAGAGAGAATTTAACCTATAACCTGTCGCGTTTACAGTAGCTCGCTTTTGACAGTGTGTTGTGATTTAATACAGACTTTTTGTAATTAATAATTTGATTGATAATGATTGCTTTGGCACGAATGTAAACGAATATAAGATATAATGTCTTGACAATTCAGGGGAAATTTGATGAAGGAAGTATTTACATTTTACACGTTATTTCTAGAATTCAGTCTGAAAGCAGAAAATAAATTGTATAAGCAAGTTTCCTCTACTCTGTTAGGTACAAACCGTTTTTTTTATTTTTTATACATTTGTGATCAAAACAATATATGAAATTTTATTGTTTTATCTTTTTCTTCTGTTTTTTGTGAATAAAAGAAAAAATGGTAACAATTTCTTCGCCAAACGGAATTCGAACCCAAAATAATCCAAACTTTATGTCACTGCATTATGAAAATCTCTAAATTTAATACTATTTAAATACAGCTTATTGCACTTAAATGTTAAATAGGTCAGCCAATCAATAGAGATTAGCCGTAGACTTTACACCTAGCCGTACATACATATGTCTATCGTACTGGTACATACGTACATGTACGAGACTTGTCAATCAAAGTTAATTGGGACCGTATATATTTGTGTACGTAACCAAATGAAGACCGGTAGGTGTGGGGGAATATAGTAACTATTTTAGATATTTATTTTATTACTTCAACACAATAAACGAGGTGTTATGAGTTTGATATGTCTGTCTGTATTTGGCATCGTAGCTCCGGAATGGATCAGAGTGCAGTTTTTTTGTCGAAAGCTTTCATTATGGTATTTCTTAGCTATATGTTTATGAATTACAGTTTAAGAGCTACAGACACTATTTCAGAATAGTATTGATATTTGGTCTGAGGTGTTTTTTAATTTAAATTTCTTCTTTAAAAATGTTGTGTAAAAGTTTTTTAGTTTTATTCATACGAATAGGGAAAGTTTCTATTTAAAATATTTTAATATTACTTACCCACCTACTTAATAGAACGTTACTTTAGACTGAATGTTACACAACGAGTTATTTGCTTTAAAAGAAGACAAATATTGATTAATTTTAAGAATAATATTTTAATTTTTTTTTTCCTCTGGTAACAAGGTAAAGCGCAACGTCGTGTTCCAATGCCTAGGCAATGTCTCAAACGGTGGAAAGCAGAATGCGGAATGAATTATTTTAGCACTAGGCTTCTAAGTTCCCATTGCCTACCTTGCCATTTGCGAGAAACTGTCTACCCTAATATAACACTTAAAAAATTTTATGTTACTAAATTTTATTTATAATTTCATCCGTTTCTACCTAAAAACTTCATCAAAATATACTTATTCTCTACAAAATATCTTAATCCTTACAGAAGTGACAAAAGAGCTGCCTTACTGTCTACTAAAGAACTAGGATTTCAAGAAACAAGATTGCAATCTAGGGCAGGAATCCGGCGTGTATTCTCAACGTAATACTAGATAACTGATTTGTTCATTTGAATAATTACATTCTTAATATTTTAAACACGCTGTTAGGTCATTTTTTTTAGTTTCACGCAGTAAACCGCCTATGGCAGAGTACGTAGAGGGAGCTTGGGAACATAGTGTTAAGACACTCCGTTCCGTTCTCTGCTTTCTGCCAATTTTGACGCATTGTGTTTTGAGTCGCGAAACTTAACACCGCGAGGTGTTAAAATATTAAAATTTTCAATTTAAATACTTCATATTTTTATTTCTTCGCTCTGGTAAGGAGCCTATACGCGGCGCTGAGTTCCGACACTCACGCGCATTGCCTCAAATTCGTCGGAAAGTATTGAACGAAATAGAGTGTCTAACACTAGGTTGTCAAGTTCCCACTGTCTACCCTGCCATATGCGGGATACAGCGCGAAGCCGAGTGAGTAAACTACAATTATACGTTTGTAAAATTTTTGATCTAAAATGTTAATTTCCATTTTCTGAACTTTCCTTCCTTATTTATATTGTGAGTGCTTACTTCGTGATACAAGATAAACTATCTCGACTGACAGACAGACAAACACAGCTTATTTATATATATATATATATATATATATATATATATATATATATATATATATATATATATATATATATATATATATATATATATATATATATACCTATATATATATATACTAGAAATAAGTTTAAACTCAGTGCACCTATAACTCGATTGCACCGAGTTCGTAATTCTTTCATGGGACAGGGTGTACGCTTTTACAATAGGATCCCAGAAAACGTCCGAGAATTTTCTATTTCACAATTTAAAAAAGTTGTGAAAAGACGTTTGTGTGCTAAAGGATATTACCGAATTAACAACTTTATAAATGATAACACGCCTTGGGAATAAAATGCTCGCTCCAGGCTATTTCAAATGTATCATTGTCAATAATAATAACATGATGTAAAAATTTTGGTTAAAAAAAAGATATATATTTAAATGCAAATAAATAGTATTGATACTATCATATCTCAACGGCGAGTGAATTGTTTTCCTCTGGCACTTAGATGAAGTTCAGCGTTAAGTTCCGCCATTCAACATTCAATGTCTCGAAAACTGTGGATAGATTATAGCTGCCTATCATATAAAAACCTATATATATATAAAAAAAATGCCGTTTTTCATTTCAAAAATTCACTGTACTTCTAAGGTACAGACTTCCACTTTTATTCCCTGCTTTCCGCCGAAGCGCCAGAGCGAAGAAATGAAAACATTAAATATTTAATATATCACTTCCTCGAGTGGGGATCGAGCCCACAATCTGTCGGTTACAGTCACACTCTTGTGTCGCTGCGCCGCAAGAAGCCTCAAACTATATAAAATAACAAATATTTAAAAAAAACCATAGGGTCGGTTTTTTATAAATAAAAGAAATCAGTCAGTTCAGCTCAGTTTATACTTAATTATCAATTTGAGAATGTTTGAAAAACCACCTTGAAAACTTTTAGTTTACAAAGTGTCAACATTCCAAGTTAGAGTTTCCTTCCTTCATAACAACTCTAGAAATTCAGTTTCAAATTAGCCCATACTCGTACTGGCGGCGTGAGAATTAAGTCATAGAGTTGCGTAGATAGAGTTAGAACTTTCTTTCTTAGGTTTTTTGGTCTTTTTTTAGCTTCACGTGCTTCTCAGAACGGACTTACCTTTTGAGCCGGTGGTATCTTTATGTAGGACTGAATTTACTGACATTTCCATATAAGTTGACGATTTACATGTGCTTGTAATGGCCTAATTGAGTAAATTATATATTGATTCTCATCTTCATTCTTCATACAGAATGGAGGATGGAAGCTAGAGTTACTGAATTTTTGATAATTAGTTCAATACCTTTTAAAAAATATATTAAAACAAAAAATATAAATATATCTATATTATATTTAGGTAGACTTTTAACTATCATCAATTTACATTTTCAACTTATTTGAGATATATTTTAATTTTTTTAAAGAATATCCTTCACTATATGTTTGTTTTTGGAATGTAACTTGACATTGTCTGCTAACGACAAAGTGCCTATTCAGAATAAAAAGGGCGAAAATATCTTGAAGAAGGACAAGGTAATGAAATGAATAACTTTAATTTGTGGCAGAATTTTATTTATGATGAAAGAAAATCTCTATTTTTATGAAATCAAATATTTGAAAATAAATAATATACTGCTTAGTGGAAAAATGAAAGGCAAACTGGGTATACAGCGATTCGGTCTATACTGGAGAAATTTTAATTTTATAATGAACCTCATTATAAAATTAAAATTTCTCCAAATACTCCAATTAATAATGTAAAATAAATATTCATACAGTTTAGGCAGTCGTAGTCACGCGGGTCTTCCTGTTAATATACTCGGTTATTATATACAGTACATAAAACTCGTCAGAATTCAATAATATATCAAAAAACAAACAAACAATTTGCAGCAACAGCATGAATATGCTGCAGGTTTCCAAAGTACAAAAAAACGGAGAAAATCAGGCATTGTCTATTGTGTGGTTTAACGCCGTACTTTACCTTCCTAGATCTGAAAAATTGGAAATAATACGTCTCCTAAGCAAGTATGGAATCCATAATAATCACGATCATAGAGAAACATCGTCGACTGCACTATAATGGTGTCATATGTTCTTATTTTTAAAGGAAAGACCAATTTATTTCAA